>JAXQQM020080787.1:0-167671 GCA_034641835.2 Pinus albicaulis
CTCATCCAAAAGTAGTCAATATATTGGTTTCCCAAATAGTAAATTGAGACCACTTACGATGAACTCAAAAAACCATAAAAAAACTAACAAGTATCTTTTGGTATTTCCATATTATAAAACAATACCAAATTAAATAAAAATTATAAATAATAATAATAATAAATATATAATATTATTATTATATATTATAAATGATATATTATAAATATAGCCCACTCTAAAACATAAAATTTAAAAATTTAATATAAAGAAATATTATGATATTATATATATATAGTTTAAAATGTTATTTTTTCTTATAAACAAAGTATGCTTTTGATGTTTTTATTTCCATAAATTATTATCCAGAATTTGATACTTTATATTCGGTAAACCTTTTTATTTCACATTAATATTTCTTTTGTTATTTGTTTTTTTTATTAGATACGTAGAAAAAATTAATAATATTTTTATTATATGTAGTTTATTTATTAGTTTTATGTTTGGTATTTTATTATGGTTAAAGTTTTCGATAGATTGATATATAATTTAATTAGGTGAAGTCAAATAATCATTATTTTTTTCTTTTATTATTTTAATTTAAATTATATATCATTTTAATTAAAGATAATAAACTATTAATTTTTCAAGGGAAATAAAATATGCAAATATTTTAATCTTATAAAAATATATATATATATATTAATTTAGAAGTTTTTTTAAATACCATTAAAAAAAAAAATGAATACAAGAAACATTATAAGTCTATTGAATATTAATATACTAGACCCATTAAGTTTTATAGATTTTTTATAAGGCATCAAATCAAAAAGTAAAGAGAGCTCTTCTTGAATGGTTTATGAGACACAATACTTCTAAGATTTTTTAAATAAGATAGCAAGCTAAGTAGCTGAAATATGATTCGTCTAAATAGCAGTTCAAGGACTATGACATGAGAGAAAGACACGAGGGAAAGTGAAGTGATTGAGAAAATAATTATTTGAAAATTTCACCGGTGGCATGTTCGTAAGTCATAGAGCAACCGCTTCGACTGTCGAGTGGTTTCTTGGAACATGTGAGTTGTTTCAGACGATAGTCCGGAAAGCAATGCTTGCTTTGGCATGTGAGGTAGGGCAGATTGGTGCCATAATGACTCTTTTGGTGGTGGTGATGGTAACTGTAAAATCTTTGTTGCATTTTGTCGTGATTGACGTTTCTGGAATCTTAGGAGGGGTGGTGGCTTTGAAGCTTCCCAGGTTTTGAATCTCCCTCTTTATGAAACCATGGGAGCTTTGCAGAAACCAGAACCGGTCCGGACGGTTTCATTCAATGGGTTTGACTAATTGTTAACGCATGGAATTTCCTTTGTATTTATATGTGGCGGATATAATTTTTTGGATTTCTTTTGAGTCTTTCTATATTATCAGTCTTGGACTGGAATTATGGCTTTTATGGTAGCTTTTTTTTTTAGGGTTTTTCGATTGTAAAAAATAATCTTCATCTTATTTATTACAGAGTTGTTTTTTAAATAAAATTTCAAAAAATAAAATAGTTGGAATGTTTGAATTGCATTTTTTATAATGAAAATATATCGAGTATTATTAAATCTTTTAAAGTACTCAAAATACTAAAATTTAAAGACTATAATCCAAATTTTCAAAAATCTTTGCCAATTTTTTTCATAATATTACCTAAATTTCTAGATTATTCTATGACTATGATTTTTTTTAGCCTACAACGTTTATTACTAATTGTCAAAATTAATATTACCCGTTCATCTTTTCCAGCCAGCATGAAAAAAATGACTAGCTGAAACTAGTTAGTTAGCAAAAATGAATAAAAAATTGTTTGGTCCATGTTCCTATCTAGAGAGTTGTGACGATGGCCAATTAAATAATAGAAAATAATCTTCATTAATAAAAATTTTGGTTTTCAGTGGACTTTAATGACCATCACCATCATCATCCATAGAAAAAATTTTAAAAATAAAAAATATTTTTTTTTAAATATTATCTTATTTTATGTACATATTTAAAATATGATTTAAAATTAAAATTAAATATATAAATTTATAATATAAAATATTTTTTTCTAAATAAACTAACGTAAATATATATATATATTATAAATTTATTAACTATTGTTTCTAAATTTTGGGATCAAGTTATTATGCATGACCCTATTTTAATGAATTCTCTTCCTATCTCCTTTTGGAGTTAACATTATTTATGAGCTGATAGGTTTAAGGTTAGTATCAATAAGATATGATTGTTGATTGTTTATAAGTGTAAACAATTTTTTTCATATATATAATTTAAATATTTATATAAATATTTTAAATTATAATAAAATATATTATATTTTATTTTTATTTTTAATATAATATTAATTATAATAAAGTTAAGATAAATGTTTTTTAGATTAATCACATCATTAGGATCACAAATCCGAAAAGACATCTAATTTATGGATCACAAAAGTCTCAGATCTAATATAATAAAGTTATAATATTTGCAACATATAAGAGAGTTTAACCATAAAAAAAATAAAATTGTTTTATATGATTATATGTGGATAAGTCTAAGTTTGATTACCACAAATAAAATATGTGACCATGGTGATTATACCCATCATGTCGGTTTAACTTTCACCAAATAATGTTTGCTATATAGTAGTTCTATGTCAGAATGCCAAACCATTACTAATATAGGCATATACATAAATTTACTTATCCCTTTTATCCTATCCAGCCATTGTACTTATATTATTGTCACAATATCTTTTATTTTGTAAGGATCTCAGTTGATTGTAATTACATTGTACGCATGTCACGAATATTTAAATCTTGAAGAGACAGATGCTGCTTGGAACATTTTCTAAACTCGATTACATTTATCATAAGAGTAATGGTATATGCTGCGGATTTCGATTTTAATGTTAAGATCAAATTTTCTATACCATTGCATTGGATTTTGGTTTGAATGGATGACACCTGCCTCATTGATCGTTGTTGGATCTAGGAGTAGATATCAACGACTATGATCTCTGGGTACCCGCTTAGGGTAATGACCTATTCCGAACCCTAACTGACTCTTTCATTTGCAACTGGCTCCGCGGAGTTGCTTCTCTGTAACCTGGTCGCAACCTTAGCTTGCCTCGTCCAACCTTCGTGCTTTCCACTCGGCGCTGGTGATCATGGCGTTCTACAAGTATAAAACTATGCGTCCACAACCTTGCAATAGCTATTTACTTGCTTTCATGGCTTAGTTGTTATCATGTTCTTAATATTATGTTGATTTCTTCATTTGTTTGTTTTCGCAGGGAGGTTTAGTAGTGGCTCTATGCTATGGCTAAGCGCTCAGGTTTGTAATAGGAATGTAAAATATATATGTGTCGAATCTTTCCACAGGTGTCTCCTTCCAGATTTCTCTGGCTGTCTGCCCACCATGGCTACCCTTCAATGTGGCAGGTAAGCCAACCGGTCACTTTGATTGACATTTACCAACTTGCTAGGTTTTCATTTTCTTCTGGGTTTTCCCTGAATCTTGCTCTTAATGTTTCTCTTCCCAATGTTACTCATATTGCCTGCAGAATCAAGTCAAGAGAGGTATTTTTTGTTTTGGGTTCGATCTTTTCCTTCATTGCTTCCTCATTCTGAAAGTGATAAGTAATATGTTTCTAATGTTCTCTCCTCGCTCTGGAGTAGGTATATACACTTAGGTCGATCTAGCGAGGGTTTACTCTACACTTTTATCATTTATTGAGGTACTTGGTCTCACTCTTGATTTCAATGCTTGCTTACAGGTATCAGGTTCTTTCGTAAGATTCTAAAATGGTTAGAGTAGTTCCAATGCTAGCTTCAGGGTACCTGCGGAATTCCACATGTTAGATTTTAGTTTTATGGCCTCTTGGCCGTTTAATTTACTTTTTTCTTTAATCTTGAGGGCAACACTCTATTAAAATAGTTGCATGCAACATGGGAATGTTATTGTAATATTATGTTTCTCCTTAGCTGTTGGTTGTATCTTACGCTCCAGTTTTAAGAGGGAATTTCTTCCAGCAACAGAGTTTTCTTTAATATTTTGTGAATCTTGCTATGAATTTTTTTCTAGGTTCTCTACATTTCGAATGTTTTCTCATTTAATATTTTTTTTATCTTAGGAGAATATAGTGACAGAATTTTCTCACTTTCTGCTTGTTTATAAATGTAAATGCTGCCTTTGTTTTTCTTGTCAGAGGCATTCACATTAAATTTCCAATGAACTTCTATCTATGCTCGTTTATGGTTCTCGCTTGTACAACACTATAGTCATATTTTCTTCATCAATCTAGTATAAAGATCATTTTTGAAGTTGTTTTACATTTATATTGGTTGTAGCATTTTTGGGTTTACTAGGCATCTTATTTTGAGATTTTATCAGTGTAATTCACCTCAGACAAAAGTTTCCATTCTTTCTTTTAAAAACAAAATTTGTTTTTATTTCTTCCAGTGAAATAGAGAGATGTCCAGACCATCTGTGTGCTGAGTTTTTTTCCTACAACTCCGTTGCCTGTGTATATCATAGGCTACAGGTTCACGACCGGTTCTGGGGTCTAGGGTTTCGACCATGGACCCTAAACTAACAGTTCTCCCGGTTCATGCTACTAGTAGATATCTCTGTCTATATTTAACTTGGTAATATAGTTACTATTCACGCTACTCTTTCTTGTGAAAACTGGTAAGAACTTCATTATTTATATTCATTACACAGTCTACATATTAATAACAAATCTACTGTGATTTTCTGGACTATTTTACAACACATTCATATACTATTTATCTTCAACAGTCACAGTGTAAACATCTTTGTTCCATAATTTAAAGAAACAATTTTTTTTTATTTAAAAGAATTTTGTTTTAAACAATAAATTCCAGTTTCTTACTATTTCTACAATTTGTATACTTATCTCGCTTCAGAGTCTACTAATGATGTCCTCCCTACCATGAGAGAGGCAATTAATTCCTCATCTCCGCCCGTGCTCCACACCTGAGATGAGTAGGTTGACAAATATTTCAGAAGAGACCTCAAGACTCTAAGTCCAGTACTCTTCTTTCCAGGATTCAGGAACGTTGAGTGCTTCCATGGGTCACCACCAACTTAGGAATTTCCACTCTCTTCCTACCTCTCCTTAGTCACATAACATAGCCCATTTTCCTCACTGGGATGTTCTTTTATCCCCAGAGGAAGGTAAATATTTTTTCAACTGTTTTCTGTTCAACCACCTCTCAGTTCTTGGAATACTTTTATCATCAGTCTTTCTTAATTTTTATGGAATCACAATTCCATATTTAAATTTTATTACAAAAAAAAAAGAAACTTAATTAATTTATGTTCATCATTCATAATCATGTTCTCAACAAAAATGAATGTTTAGTCTATTTTAAAATAAAATAACATAATAATTAGTTTACACTTCAGCTAGTTGTCACAACTCCCCCCTCTGGAAGTAAACACTGTCCTTGGTGTCTCATTCCAGCTCAATAAACAATTCTAGATAATCCTCACACACAAATCCTTCGTCTTCCCAGGTAGACTCATTCAAGCTAAAGTGCTTCCACTACACTTTAACCTAGGTGATGGCTCGCCTCTAGAGCATGATTTCTCTCCGATCGAGTATACGCTGAGGTTCGACGAGAAATTTTTCATTCAGCTCGACCTGATTTCAACAAAAAATTGAATTAAAATCTCCTAAAACTTGGTATTTTAAGATAGGATTCTTTAATCTTACCCTACCTGAATACTTTGCCAGTGGACTAGATTCTTTGGGTCATGCATGTATCGTTTTAGTAAAGACACATGAAACACATTGTGCACCTGGATGTGGCTGGGTAAAGCCAACCGATAAACCACCGGTCCTACTCTTTCCAATATCTGGAAAGGTCCACGGAACTTAGGAGCCAACTTGGCACAGGAGGTCCACCTTAGTGTGCTTTTATTTGGTTTAATCCTCACATACACATGATCGCCCACTTCAAATTCCCGATAAGTTCTCTTTTTATCTGCATACATCTTCGGCTGATCTTGAGCCGCTTTCACATTTTGGCTGATATTTCTCACTTCTGATTCCATATCAACCAACATCTCAGGTCCAAGCATCAACTTGGTTTTGGGGCTGCTCCAATTGATGGGAGTATGAAACTGTCGCCCATACAAAGCTTCAAATGGGCTCGTCTTAAGAGACTCCTAGTAACCATTATTGCATGAAAATTATACCAAATTTAGATACTCTTCCCATTTCGTTGGCTGCTTCATTACGTGCATACGCAGCATATCTTCTAAGATTTGGTTCACCTGCTCAGTTTGTCCATCCATCTGGGGATGATGAGCAGTGCTGAAATTTATTTGGGTTCCCGAACCTGTAAATAGGGCCTTCCAGAATGCTGAAGTAAACTTCACATCCCTATCTAATATAACAGTCTTTTGAATTCCATGTAGTCTAAAAATCTCTCTCATGAATATATCTGCTATTTGCATAGTTTCGTAAGTAGATTGTACGGGTATGAATGTGTTTCTTTACTCAATCTATCAACTACCACCATAATGGAGTCATTGTGCCCTTTTGATCTTGGTAAACTAGTAATAAAATCTAAGGATATAACTTCCCACTTCCATTCAGGAACATGTATAGGTTGTAGAAATCCGGTTGGGTTTTGATGCTCCATTTTAACCTATTGACACTCCAATTTTTTTTTTAAGTACTCCACAATATTTATTCACATACCATGCTAGAAATAGAATTTTCTAATTGCTTTTAGCATTTTCTGGTATCCCGGGTGTCCTGAGTAATTATTGCGGTGATACTCGTTCATGATTAGATCCTTTAAACTCATTCAATTTGGAATATATAACTTTTCCTTGAAAGTTAATAATTGATCCTTGTTAATTCCATTATCCATAGTCAGAAGGTTTTTCTTGTCTTTTGGCTTCCTCCACTTGCTGCCATAAAAATCGCTATTCAGGATCCTTCTCAGCTTCCTCTTTTATCTGATCTAAAAATTTACATTGGATTTGATTATAGCAAAGTTCATAAACAAAATGAAGTTTTCTGCTCAAGGCATCCACCACACGATTTTCTTTGCCTTTTACATGTTGCATATCAAAATCAAACTCACTTAGGAAGGCATTCCATATTGCTTGGCAAGAATTTAAATAAGCTTGATTAAAGTAGCTGGTTAGGTTGTTGTGATCGGTTTTTAACACAAATATTTTTCCTATCAAGTAGTGCCTCCATACCTGGAGAACATGCACTACTATTGTTAGCTCTAAATCATAAGCTGAATATTGTTGTTCGTGTTCCTTTAATTTTCTCAATTCATAGGCAACATCCTTCCTTCCAATGATAAAATTTCCTGAAATCCTTCTTTACAAGCATCACTATAGACCTCAAATTCTTTATTGGGGTCAGCTACCCTCAACACTAGGGAAGTGGTCAACAGATGTTTTAACTTCTCGAAACTATTTTGACATTTGCAGGTCCATTTAAATACTTTTCCCTTTCTCTGAAAATATGTAATTGGAAAAGAAATTTTTGAGAATCCTTCTATGAACCATCGATAATATCCATCTAATCTCATAAAGGAATGGATGTCTGCCACTTTTTGGGGTACTCGCCATTCCATAATAGTTTTAATTTTCTTTGGATCGACTGTTATTCCTTCCGTGGAAATGACATGGCCTAGATACTATATTTTCTCTTTGAAAAAGTCATGTTTGCTGAACTTGGCGTACAACTAATTTCTTCTTAGCATATCCAATACTATCCTTAAGTGCTCCTTGTTTTCTTCCATGCTTTTTAAATAAATCAATATATTGTCAATGAATATCAACACAAATCTATCCAAAAAGGGGTGAAATATGCCATGCATCAGCCTCATAAATATTGTTGGTGCATTATTTAAACCAAATGGTAATACCACAAACATGTAATGCCCATATCAGGTATGAAAAGCAGTCTTATATATATCCTCGTATTTAATTCGGATCTAGAGATATCCAAATCTTAAATCTATTTTTTAGAACATAGTTTCCCCCTTCACCTGGTAAAACAAGTCATCTATCCGTGGCAATGGATACTTATTCTTGAATCTTAGTTTATTGAGTTATCTATAGTCCATGCACATTCACAAGGTTCCATCCTTTTTCTTTACAAACAACACCGGTGCTCCCCAAGGGGACACACATAGTCGAATATACCCTTTTTCAAACAACTCTTGCAGTTGCATTTACAATTCACTTAGATTTGGTACACTCATTCGATATTGTGCCTTTGAAATTGGTGATTCTCCTCGCATCAACTCAATAGTGAAATCAATAACCCTTCTTGGAGGTAAACCTGGTACATCTTTCGGAAACACGTCCATGAAATCTTGTACTACTGGTATGATTTCCATCATAGGGGTCTTCTCCTTAGAATTAGAAAAACCCATCTGAATGGAATATATCTTACATCCTTTTCTAATACACGTACTCATTTGTGAGGCTGTAATAGGACCCAATTGTAAGGGTTTCTTGATTCCTTGTATTTCTTGACGAGTTCCATCTTGCATTATGTAGTATATAATCTTCTCTTTACAATCTACCATCATCCAATGTATCTCCAAAAAATCGATGCCTAGTAGTACATCATAAGATCCCAAAGGTAGTACATTTAGTTCCACATTTAACTGTTGGGTTGCAATTTCTAGTGTACAGTTTGGAATTTTGGCACAAAATTTTATTTTTTTGCCCGAGTGGCTACCTGTACCAGCCAGGGATTTTCTAATTTCTAACTTTTTGATTTACATATTTCTACTATTCTGGGGTTTACATAACATAAATTGGCATTTGGGTCAACCAAAATAGAAACAGTTTGTGAAAGTAACGTACCTTCTATTTCTATCATCGTTAGTTGATAATATGTCTGTTGATCCTCCAAAGCTACATTAATTCTGGGTATGTTCCGAGCTACATCACCCACTATAGAGGCTTCTTGTAGATTGTCTATTGTATCATTTCTTCCCCGCCATGGGAAATTCTTATAATGGTGAACCTCGCCACACCCCCAACACCGTAGACGTGGTTTCTAGTTTTGTACATGTTTCGGCTTGCCGGAAGCCTCTGTAGGATTTTCTTTCGTAGGCCACTAGGTTATTTGATGGTTTCTTGCAAAATTATTTCTCACTGAATTCCTTGCAGAATTCTTAAAGTTATTAGTCTTAGCATTTTTTTAATTTGAACTACTTTTCTGCCCTTTTCTTGGCTGCCAATTTTTTCCTATTTCTCCTTTTTCCTTGGACTGCTGGTAACAAATTGTCGCTTTTCAAATTGCTTCATCCATGGTCCTTGGATTGACGAACTCAATTCGTTCTTTCATGTGGGATGGAAAAATACTCAAGAGCCGCTGAACCTTAGCATTTTCATCCCTTAAATAAGGAAGGTATCTCAGTAATGAAGTGAACTTGGTTATGTATTCATCCATTGTCATTCGACCCAACCTCAAATCACGGAATTCTCTGAAATTTTTTTCATACAAACATTCTCCTAAATATTTGTCCTTAAAGTATTGCTGAAACTCATCCCATGTCATGTCTTGGTCTTCAATGCTGCAGACATTCTTGACTTCCTCCCACCATAGGGTGGCCTTTTCTCTCAACTGATAGATGGCCAGCCTGGCTTTAAGATTACTGTTGTACTAATAAAATTGAAAGTATTTATTCATATTAATCAACCAAGCTTCAGCCACCTCCTCCACTTCTCCATCAAACGTAGGTGGTTTAATCTTTCGGAATTCACCTTGTAAGTCCACTTTTTGTTTCTTAATTTCTTGCTATTCTGACACATTACCTGACTCAACCTCATTATAGTTTCTATTCTTGTTACTTCATTGTGAATGGATTCTTTCCACTCTATCATTGATTTGGTCCTTAGCTTGTTGTTCATTTTATTCCTGTGTATCTCCGTCAGGACTGGGTCGTAACATTCCTTGATTCTGTTTATCAGAAAGGCTTTTGAGTATCCTTTCCTTCTCTTGCATCAAGCGCTCATTATCACTCCTAACCCAGACCATTTCTTCCTGTAGCTTTTGCACAGTGCTTAGAAGTATACTGGTTTCATGTTGTTGTTCTTCCAATAGTCTACTTGTCTGCTGGTGTTGATCTACACTTAGTTGAATCCACATTTCCAGATTCATTTCTGGATGGGACTGGGGTGTAGGTTCCCTTGGATTCCGGGGTGTTTTCTTTGTCGATCCCCTCCTCATCTTGTCTTCTACTAGGTTATTTTATTTTGTATGCACTATTTACGCACAACAATTTATCATGTTAGGTGACCCATTAGGTCCCAGCGTATGAACACTACTCTGATAGCACTTGTAACATATACGACAATTCAACCATAATTTATTTTTGATTTTTTCTTTATATGATTATGTGGATAAGTCTAACTTTGATTACCACAAATAGAATATGTGACCATGGTGATTATGCCCATCACCAAATAATGTTTGCTATATAGTGGTTCTATGTCAGAATGCCAAACCATTACTAACATAGGCATATACATAAATTTACCCATCCCTTTTATCCTATCCGGCCATTGTACTTATATTATTGTTACAATATATTTTATTTTTTAAGGATATGGGTTGATTGTAATTACATTATACACATGGAACGAATATTTAAATCCTGAAGAGACATATGCTACTTGGAAGATCTAATAAATTCGATTACATTTATCATAAGAGTAATGGTATATGCTATGGATTTCGATTTTAATGTTAGGATAATATTTTTTGTACCACTGCATTGGATTTGGGTTTGAATGGATCACATCTTCCTCATTGATCATCATCAGATCTAGGAGTAGAGATTAACAACTGTGATCTCTGAGTACCATCTTGAGGTAATGACCCCGTTCGAACCCTAACTGACTCTTTCATTTTCAACTGGCTCCGCAACGTTGCTTCTCTCCAACCTGGCCGCAACCTTAGCTTGCCCCGTCCAACCTTCGTGCCTTCCACTCGGCGCTGGTGATCATGGCTTTCTACAAGTATGAGACTATGCATCCATAGCCTTGTAATAGCTATTTACTTGCTTTCATGGCTTAACTGCTATCATGTTCTTAATCTTATGTTGATTTCCTCATTTGTTTGATTTTGCAGGGAGGTTTAGTAGTGGCGCCATGACACAGCTAAGCTCTCAGGTCTGTAATAGAAATGTAAATTATATGTGTATCGAATATTTTTATAGGTGTCTCCTTCCAGATTTCTCTGGTTGTCTGTCCACCATGGCTACCCTTCACTGTGGTAGGTAATCCAACCGATCTCTTTGATTAACATTTACCAACTTGCTAGGTTTTCATTTTCTTCTGTTTTTTCCCTAAATCTTACCCTTTATGTTTCTTTTCTCACCATTACTCATATTGCCTGCGGAATCAAGTCAAGAGAGGTATTTTTTGTTTTGGGTTCGATATTTTCTTTCATTTCTTCCTCATTCCACAAGTGATAAGTAATATGTTTCTAATGTTCTATCCTCGCTCTGAAATAGGTATATACACTAGGGTCGATATGGTGAGGGTTTACTCTGCACTTTTGTCATTTCTTGAGGTGCTTGGTCTCACTCCTGACTTCGCTGCTTGCTTACAGGTACCGGGTTCTTCCGTAAGATTTTAAAATGGTCAGAGTAGTTCCAATGCTAGCTTGACGGTGCCTGCGACATTCTACATGCTAGATTTTAGTTTTATGGCCTCTTGGCCGTTTAATTTACATTTTTCTTTAATATTGAGGGCAATGCCCTGTTGAAACAATTGCATGCAACCTGTGAATGTTATTGTAATATTATGCTGCTCTTTAACTGTTGGTTGTATCTTACGCTCCAGTTTTAAGAGGGAATTTCTTCCGGCAATTGAGTTTTCTTTAATGTTTTGTGAATCTTGCTATGAAAGTTTTTCTAGGTTCTATACATTTCGAACGTTAGCTCATTTAATACTATTTTTCTCTTAGGAGAATATAGTGACAAAATTTTCTTGCTTTCCACTTGTTTATAAATGTAAATGATGCCTTAGTTTTTCTTGTCAGAGGCATTCACATTAAATTTCCAATGAACTTCCGTCTATTCTTATTTATGGTTCTCGCTAATAGAACAATGTAGTCTTCTTTTCTTCATTAATCTGGTATAAAGATCATTTCCAAAGTTGTTTTACATTTATATTGACTGTAGCCTTTCTGGGTTTACTACGCATACTATTTTGAGATTTTATTTATGTAATTCACCTCAGACAGAAGTTTTCATTATTTCTTTTAAGAACAAAATTTGTTTTTTATTTCTTTCAGTTAAATAGAGAGATGTCTGGACCATATGTGTGCTGAGTTGTTTTCCTACAACCCCATTGTCCACATATATCATAGGCTATAGGTTCACGACCAGTTATGGGGTCTGGGGTTTCGACCATGGACCCTGAACTAACATTTCTCCTGGTTCATACTACTAGTATATATCTCTCTCTATATTTAACTTGGTAGTATAGTTACTATTCATACTATTATTTCTTGTGAAAACTAGTAAGAAACTCATTATTTATATTCGTTACACAGTTCACATATTAATAAAAAATCTACTGTAATTTTCTGGACTATTTTACAACACATTCATATATTATTTATCTTCAATATTCACAGTGTAAACATTTTCCTTCCATAATTTCAAGAAACATTTTCTGTATTTAAAATAATTATGTTTTAAACAACAATATACAGTTTCTTACTATTTCTGCAGTTTGTATAGTTATCTCACTTCAGAGTTTGCTGATGATGTCCTCCCTACCATGAGAGAGGAAATTACGTCCTCATCTCCCGCTGTCCTTCACACCTGAGATGGGCAAGTTGATAGATCTTTCAGAAGTGACCTCGGGACCCCAAATCTAGTACTCTTCTTTCTAGGATTTAGGAACGTTGAGTACTTCCACTAGTCACCACCAGCTCAGGAATTTCCACTCTCTTCCTATGTCTCTTTATTCACATAACAAAACCCCTTTTCCTCACTGGGGTGTGCTTTTATCCCCAGAGGAAGGTAACTGTTTTTTCAATTTTTTTCTGTTCAACCACCTCTCAGTTCTTGGAATACTTTTATCATCAGTCTTTCTTAATTTTTATGGAATCACAATTCCATAGTTAAATTTTATTACAAAAAAAAAAGAAACATAATTGCTTGATGTTCATCATTCATAATCCTGTTCTCAACAAAAATGAATGTTTAGTCTCTTTTAAAATAAAATAACATAATAATTAGTTTGCACTTAAACCAACTGTCACAATATTTAAATTTTATATGTAAAATAAAAGTGAGATGTTTTTCATTATTAAATAACTTTTTATATGAATTTAATAATAAATATTAATAATTTATTAAAAATAATATTAATAATTTAATTTTAAGATCATAAGTATGAAAATTTTTATTTGTAAAATAAAATATTTATTTACAAAATTTTAACTATATATATATATATATATATATATATATATATGATGATGATGATGATGGTTAACGTCCACTGAGACCAAATTTGGTCTATCGGACCTATAATTTTCTTAGTTCTTAATTGTCTGGCTTCTTGTCTTTCTTGGCGAGATTGGTGTTATAGATTTCTTTTTCTTCTCTACGATCTTCCAACTTCCTTTATCTTGCACCTCTTTCATTTCTTCTGATTCTTTGGCCACTCCTGTCCTATCTTCAGGATCTCAGAGATCTGCCTTGCTAGTAAATAGAAATTTATTTTGCGCACTATTCGGTTCCTCGTAATTATTGTTTGAGGGGCCATTGAGTTCATTTTGTGGTTGGGTGGGACTTTCTCCCTGCTTGTCTTGAAGGTTGTTTATTTCTTGCCTGATTTCTTTTAATTTTGAATTTAAGTAGACTTAATTTAATTAATATTAAAATTAAACTTTGTTTATTATCAAGTATCAAATTTGTTTTCAAAATTATAATTGAAATCATAATACTTTTTTATTTCAATTAATGTTTTAACATAAAAATTAATTAATTAAAAATTAAAAATTTCCAAACTTAAATTTAAAATCTTTTAAATTTTAACTAAAATTAAAAAAAAAATTAGAAAAAAAGAAAAAAAAAAAAAAAAAAAATTAATCACATCCTTGTACTACTATTGTCCTAATATCGGAGAGCATTAAGCAAAGCTCTCCCCTATTTGCCTCATCTTAACATTCTCTTATGAATGCAACGTGGTTTTCTCCCCTCTCCTATCGAGCACACTTGTCTTTGGTTTCAGAAGTATTAAGCCCTCCCGGGTATTATCGTATTATAATTAGTGGTTTTCAACATAGAAATTTTATTACTTCATTACAATATTTTATCAATTCATTTCTTTTAACTTTTCACAATCTATAACATTCTATTACATTGCTTTTTTTAAATCCATTTCTTTATTTTATTTCCAACATGGAAGAGGAGATTTACATTAAATTTAAACTTCTCATATGTTCTTTAATGAAAGGATTTTTTAACATATAGTTGTAACTAGTTAATTAACATATATTTTGTTGAGCATTTATTGTGAAGATTCTAAAATTATTTAGTCCATAGCTTTTTAATGCTTAATTTGTGTTTGAAAATAGAAGTCAAGGTTTTATCTATCACTCATTTCTTTAATCAATTATGGTCAACTTTGGTCAACCATGGTCATCTCTATTCAACCATTGTCAATCTAGAACAACCTATGTTCTACCCACTCTTGATGCTGAACCATGAACAACCATGGTTAGAATGGTTGAACATGGTCAACCAAGGTCTCTATTGGTCCACCATTGTCAATACAAGAAACCATAATCTATCATAGAAAAGTGTGGTCACCCATTACCAAATATGTCAAACAATGTTCATCCATATTCAACATTGTCAACCCATGGTTATCATGCCCAACAATAGTTATTCATTTTCAATTATTATTTACCATGCTCAAACATGGACAACCATTACCAATGATTGTCAATCAATGACATTGTGACAATCATGATCAACCATGGTCAACCATGGTCAAACATTGCATTGTGGAAAATATCATCTCAATATGAAAATCAATGATCGTCAACCATGGTTAACCATGGTCGAACATTGTATTGCGAAAAAGGTTGTCTCAACCTAAAAATGAACCATGGTCAACCATGTTTGTTTTAGGGTGAATAATTTTCATCTTACTATTTATATACCTTGAGTTTACGATAGTAATCCGTTGGGTTTGATATTTTGTTCATTTATTCTCCCATATTGATCCTCTAGTAGTAGGGAGCAAGTCCCTAAATTATCTTCTTCTCCAAATCTTCATAATCTGCCAAATATTCTCACAATATTCTTAAAAAATAAATAATATTAGGCACAAATATGCAATTATCTCTAAACCTTCCTAAGAACATATTAAAGCTTAAAATTTTTTATTAAGTGTATAAGGAGAGATTTAATATATATTTTATGTGCCTAATAAAGGTTAGATGGGCCTCAATTTATGTCTAATTTAGAGTCCCATCAATATTATTCCCTTGGGCTTTTAATATTAATCCCTTGGCTCAACCATGGTCAACCATGGTTGATCAAGGTCAATCATGCTCAACATTGGTCAAACATGGCCTACCATGGTTAGCTATGGTCAATCATGGTTAACCATGGTCAACAATGGTCCAACGTCACATTGTGACAAATATTGTGTCAATATGAAAATTAACCATGGTTAACCATGGTCAACCATGGTCCAATGTTTCATTGTGAAAAATATTGTATTAATATGAAAAAAAAAACATGGTCAAATATTGTCAATAATCATGCTCAGATTGTGAAAAAGGTTTTATTTTGATTAAATATCACATCGTGGCAACCATGGAAATACATGGTTAAGCATTGTCGACCATGGCCCAACGTCGCACTATGACAAAGATTGTGTTGGCATTATGATGCATATGTTGTCGTTAATGGCAAACCACATGTAAAAGACCAATTATATGGACCATGATTAAGGTTAGAGGTGACAAAGTGATGGAACATAATGACAGAATGATGGGACATTGGTTTTGCAGTTAGAATCAAAATATGGATAAAGTACATAATTGAAGAACTATACAAGAGTTTGTAAAGGAAAATTTGTGTATACACGCAGGTACAAAGAAAAAAAGTCACGTATGTGCTAGCGCAGTAATTTTATAATACCATGGTTCTTTACCATGGTATTAGCTCACAATATTGAGCGCAGTAACGATTATTTGATCCCGTCCAAGAATACCATTGACACTTGTGTGGCTTTGGCTCATGGGATTGGCTAAGGGTCAAACTATATAAGGAGGTGAAGATCATAGTGCTAAGTGTGCATGAGAATGGGAATTGAATGAATACTTCAATCTGAAGTATATCTTCATGGAATAGGCTATCGTTTATTGATAGATCTGAAATAATGATGCACCCATGAATACAATGATGGATCAGGATCTGTAGACCTGAAATGACTATGTATTTGCATGATATGTTTGTGAGATGTTTAGATTTGTGGTCTGGCACACGTTTGTTGTAGTGAAGAGTATGATCTCTGTAAGGTTGCAGCTTTGAAGTGTTTCATAGTCCTAAATTATTTACAGATCTATACGTGGGTTCAACATGAGGAAGACGCGTATACCCGCGGGTTCGGTTCTGCAGAGGCACATATATATTTAGTAAAAATACTGAGATATTTACGCAAGCTGGTTTCGGAAGACATTAGGGGAATTTTGAGGTCTAAAATGGGCGTCCTAAGGAAATAATAAAATAATAACTAAAACAATAAAATAATATTTATGAATTTTCAATTCACTTTTTGCACCGAAAGCCATGTAACCATAGTTAAATTCAGTTCAAAAGTCATACCAAAATAGAATTAATATTTTTTTATTATTGATGTGACTATAAATAAGAATGAGATTTTCAATAAAAAATCATTATCATTGAACAACTAATGCATTTTTCCTTTGTAATTAAATAACTTAAAATATAAATATAAATAGAAATTGATAGATT
The DNA here is from genome assembly GCA_034641835.2 of Pinus albicaulis. Lineage (NCBI taxonomy): Eukaryota > Viridiplantae > Streptophyta > Pinopsida > Pinales > Pinaceae > Pinus > Pinus albicaulis. Next base: position 17,048 of record JAXQQM020080787.1, read on the forward strand.
CTTAATTATATTATATGGTATTAATTAAAATTTATATTATTTAAATTGTATAATAACATGTAATTAATATATTCTATAAAAATCATATAATATAATAAATGTATAGGGATATGCATTGTTTCTTTCAAGAAATACGAAATGACAATAGAATATTTTTATTTAAAAAGTGTGAACTAACATTTATTATGAGTACTTTACTTTGACTTTAAAAGTAATTAGAGCATTACCATGGTTAACCATGAGTTTTTATCCACCATTGAGAATGTGACAAGTACCTTTAACTCAAGAAATGCCTCCTAAACCATTAGGGATGATGTCATCCCCTAAAATGTGATTAGTTCTCATAAAGTGAATTTGGATCGTACATTTTCCTTAGGAGGCCCATTTTAGACCTCAAAATTCCCCTAATGAGCGTGTACAATCACGGATATGTCATATGGAAGGCGCGTATGCAAGCCAGGGTTTTGCTGAAGAATGCTAAAGGAAAAGTATGATAAATTTTACTGTGTTTCTGTTATTTGTCAATGATGTCTTCATATAGATCTGGGTTGTTTGAGTATTGATTATGCTGCTAGTTTTTTGTGATTAAAGTTCAGTGATTGGTTGATTGATTCATGATTCAATGAATGATTTGGTACAATTATATGTTTCAATTTGATGTGTAGTTTTGGGCTTAAATGAGTGTAGTGGGTCCAGTCTAAAAATATGAAAGAGGCCTATAAGTTGTGTTGAATTGAAGCCGGTGGATCAAGTGTGAAAATTTATGAAACGTGGTCTGTGGTAGGCTGAGGGTTGGAGCCTTCAGTGAGGAAGTCGAAGTTTCCTTCCAGTAGGATCTTGTGACCAGATCAGGGGGTTGTAGCTCCCTTCCAGTAGTGGTTGGTAAACGATATCAGGGGGTCAAAGCTCCCTTCCAGTGGTGGTTGGTAAACAAGATTAAGGGATTGGAGCTCCCTTCCAGGAGCAACTGGAGAATGAGAGAAGGTTGGAGCCTTCTGTAGGTGGGTGCCTACGTGCTGGTATGTGTCTACATCAGTACAATATTCTAAGAAATGTTCTATAGAATAAATATGGAAGACATAGACAACAACAATGGTGGTTTTCTCCCACATTGGGTTTCCACCTTAAATCCTGGTGTTCATGTGTGTTTCTTATGTGTGATAATTTATTCTATTCTTACTGCACATGTTTATTGCTTACTAAATGATTGTTAAATGAATGATGCACTAGTCTAAGTAAAGTTACTAAAGATTTATCTAAATAATAAGTTCACTAGGCATACACAAGTTTCCTTAAATAAAGTTGCGTACATATGCTAGTTGGATTAACTAAAATTGCATATATAAATCAGTAAAGAAAAGAAAATTTTGTGTGAGTTGTAAATAATGATTCACCCCCTCGCCAACCCCCCCCCGGTATTTTCTCAACAGATTGTATTAATAATAAAATCAACCATTGTCCAACTTTTCATTGTGACAAAGATTATCTGAATATGAAAATCAATCATGGTCAACCATGGTCCAACTTCAAGTTGAGACAAAAATTGTGTCAATATGAAAATAAAAAAATGCTCAACCATGGCCAACCATGTTTATTTTAGGGTTTATAATATTTATCTAAAGGTTTATATCCCTTGGGATTATTTCATTAATCCCTTGGGTTTAATATTATTCCCTTAGGTTTATAATACCTTGGGTTTTTAGTGTTACTCCCTTCGATTTATAGTATCGATCCCTTAGGTTTATTAATCTAAGGGTTCATATTCCTAGGGTATAATATTATTCATAGGGATTATAATATTAATCGTAGGTTTTAATATAAATCCCTTGGGTTTATAATCATGTTCAACCATGGGCCAATGTCGAATTGTGACAAAGATTGTCTCAATATAAAAATAAACTATGTTCAAACATCACCAACCATGGTCAATCATGGTCAAACATGGGTCATCGTCACATTGTGACAAATATTGTCTCATGGCAAAACATCACATTGTGATAACCATGGTCATCCATGGTCAACATGGTTAACCATGGTCTAACGTCACTTTGCAACAAAGATTGTCTCAATATTGACCATGTTCAAGCATGGGTAACCATGGTCCAACATCACATTATAACAAATATTCTCTGAATATGAAAATCAATCATGATTAACCATGGTCAATCATGGTCTAACATTGCATTGTGTCAAATGTTATATCAATATGAAAATGAACCATGGTCAATCATGGTCAACCATGTTTGTTTTAGGTTAATAATTTTCATCTTAGGGTTTATATACCTCAGGTTTACAATATCAATCCATTGGGTTTATTAGTGCATTGGGTTTATAATATCAATCCCTTGGTTTTATTAATCTAAGGGTTCATATTTGTATGGTATAATATTATGGACAAGGTTTATAATATTAATCCTAATGCTTAATATAAATCCCTTAGGTTTATAATCCATTGTATTTATAATATGAATTCCTTGGGTTTATTGATTGCATTGTTAAAAATATTGTCTTGATATGAAAACCAATCATGGACAACCATGGTCCAACGTCGCATTGTGACAAAGACTGTCTCAAAATGAAAATCGACCATAATCAACCATTTTCAACTACTAGGTTTACAATAATAATCCCTTTCTGTTTAATATTATTTCCCCGGGTTTATGATGCTAATTTTAGGGTTCATAATATTTATTTCACGGTTTATATACCTTGGGTTTATTATAATAATCCCTTCGGTTTATAATCCTTTGGGTTTTTAGTATTAATTCCTTGGGTCAACCATGGTCAACCATAGTCAATCATGGTCAATCATGTTCAACATTGGTCAAACATGGTCGACCATGGTCCAATGTTGCATTGTGACAAATAATTTCTCAATATGAAAATCATCCATGGTCAACTGTGGTCCACTATCTCATTGTGACAAATATTGTCTAAAAATGAAAATCAATCATGGTCAACCATGGTCCAATGTCATATTGTGACAAAAATTGTGTCAATATGAAAATGAAACATTGTCAACCATGGCCAACCATGTTTATTTTAGGGTTTATAATATTTATCTAAGGGTTTTTATCCCTTGGGTTTATAATATTAATCCCTTGGGTTTAATATTATTCCCCTAGGTCTATAATCCCTTGGGTTTTTAGAAATGATCCCTTCGGTTTATTAGTCCCTTGGGGTTTATAATAACGATCCCTTGGTTTTATTAAGCTAAGGGTTCATATTCTTAGGGTATAATGTTATTCATAGTGTTTATAATATTAATCCTAGGGTTTAATATGAATATCTTCGGTTTATAATCATGGTCAACCATGGTCTAATGTAAAATTGTGACAAATATTTTCTCAATATAAAAATCACCATGTTCAAACATCGTCAACCATCGTCAACCATGGTGAATCATGGTCAACCATGGTCCAACATCACATTATGGCAAAGGTTGTCGCAATATGAAAATAAACCATGGTCAACCATGGTCCAATGTCACATTGTGACAAAGATTGTCTCAATATGAAATTTGATCATGGTCAACCATGATAAATCATGGTCAATATGAAAATAAACCATAGTGAACCATGGTGAACCCTGGTCCAATGTCGCATTGTGACAAATATTATCTCGGTATGAAAATAAACCATGGTCAACCATCATCAACAATGGTCAATTATGGTCAACCATGATCAACCATGGTCAAACATTACATTGTGACAAATATTATGTCAATATAAAAATGAACCATGGTTAACCATAGTTAATAACTATGGTCACATTATGACAAATATTGTCTCATGGTCCAAAGTAACATTGTGACAACCATGGTCATTCATGGTCAACCATGGTCTGATGTCAGATTGTGACAAATATTCTCTCAATATGAAAATAAATCATGTTAAACCATGGCCAAACATGGTCCAATGTTTCATTGTGACAAATTTGGTCTCAATACGAAAATAAAATATGGTCAACTGTGGTCAACCATGTTTTTTTTAGGTTAATAATTTTCATCATAGGGTTTATATACCTTGGGTTTATAATATTAATCCCTTGGGTTTAATACTATTCCCTTGGGATTTTAGGTTTATGAGTGCATTGGGTTTACAATATCAATCTCTTGGGTTTATTAATCTAAGGGTTCATATTCCTAGGGTATAATATTATTTATAAGGTTTATAACATTAATATTAGGGTTTAATATGTGACAAAAATTGTGTCTCTGTGAAAATAAACCATGGTCAACCATGGAAAGCCATGTTTATTTTAGGGTTTATCATATTTATATAAGGGTTTATATACCTTGGGTTTATCATAGTAACCCCTTAGGTTTAATATTATTCAGCTGGGTTTATAATCCCTTTATTTTTTACAGTTAATCCCTTGGGTTTATAATATCGATCCCTTGGGTTTATTAATCAAAGGGTTCATATTCCTAGGGTGTAATATTATTCATAGAGTTTATAATATTAATTCTGAAGTTGACATGCAACCTGTAACCTGCAAGAAAGGGAAAAAAAAAACTTTGTGAACCAGCTCTGAACCCTTTGGCCATGATCTAGGGTTCTGATGCCATCAGGAAGCCTGCCCCAGACAGACTCTCTATCCCAGCCTTGGGGCCCCTTTCATCTCCTGGTGCATGGACAGGCTCATAAACGGCAGAAAGCAGTGGGCGGACGGTGGATCCCTCCTCCTCTGGTTCTCCCTTTAATGGAGCGACGACAGGGGTTGACAACGAGTGTTAGCGAAAATTTGGCTCATTCCCTGACCCCTTTGGGATGTCACCCACAACAAATCCACCAACAATAGCTGTTGAAGAGGAAAAATAGTCACATCCTCCACATGCATACCCAAGGAAACAAAAAAACCCAAGATTGAGCTCCCAACTCATCTAATCAACGGAAGAATACAGTATATGGAGGATCATGCCCTGATAGGCAAGTTCATGGGATTTTGTCCCATAGAAAAAGATCTTCTGGGGTGGATCACCTCCAAATGGAAACCCAAGGGCCATATCGATCTACAACTATGTGAAAAGGGCTTCTTGAATGTGATATTCACATGCATCAAAGACAAGAACCGAATCCTAGATGACGGCCCATATTTCTTCAATTTAACGGGTCTATATCTATGCAACTGGGTCGAACGATTTAATCCAAACAAAGAATATTTTAGTTGGGCTCTAGTTTGGGTCAGGCTCTACACCCTACCACAAGAATACTGGGATGAGATAACCCTTCAAGGCATTGGAAACTCTCTTGGAGAATTCATAAAAATAGCGGAAGATACAAATATCAACAAAAACATTTCCTATGCAAGGATATGTGTATACATGCACATCAGAAAGTCTCTCCAGGATGAGGTAAGCCTGATTCATGATGATTATGAATGGATCCAAACAATATATTATGAACTTGTGCCATTTAGATACAGGAAATGATGCCAGCATGGGCACCTGTTCAGAGAATTCCCCCTAAATCAAAGCTCCACTATGAATAATGCCTCCACAGCCAAAGACACCGAAGGGTTCATGAATGTCTCTCAAAGAAAAAGGCATACTAGGAAGTCAAACACGAGCTAGAAAAATAAAGCTCCATCTACAATAAATAGTTTTGAAGCCCTATCTAAACTAGATGTGGATGAGAGTGAAATCCCAAGAGATCCAGATCCACCCTCGCAGGAGAAATCCCAGATTCCAGAGGCTTTGAAGACCAAAATCAACTGGAATCCTTTCTGCAACCGTAGTTCCCAAAGCCTACTATGGATAACTCAGGTAAAGGCAAAGGCACAACCTTGGAATCAATATCATAAGCAATGGAAGAAGAACCAGAGAGTATTGACTACAGGGATGTAGACATTATGGGTCTTGGGGAGGGGGTTTGAACCTAAAACATCTAGAACTGATCTAAGATATGAAAGAATTAAGGATACCTACAAAAAGGACTGATCCGATCCATAATGATACACCCGAAAATACAACATTTTTGCTACTTGACCAACCATCAGGAGAGGCAAGTGCAACAGGTACGCCAATCACTAGTAAAAATGAAATAGCAATTAATGCAAACCCAGCCGATTGGAAAGCAATAGTCATGGTTGTGATCTTACAAGCTCCCAACAGATTGAATAGACTATACCATCTGATCCCCAATTTTCAATTCTGATCAAATGCACTATGGAAAGGATTTGACCATAAATTGATTGAGCTTTTCAAAAAATTTCAATTTGATATTTGAGTGTGAGAGGAGAGGGAAATTCGTTTTTTTTTTTTTTTCCATTCTAGATGATGATGAAAAATCACCATATGTCACAGGTATAGTTGGTATCGACCCGACCTTATGCTTATAGTTAGGGATTATCCAAGGGGGTAGAATAGAAGTTGTCCCTCGGGAGAGATGGCCGAGTGGTTGATGGCTCCGGTCTTGAAAACCAGTATAGTAAAAAAAACTATCGAGGGTTCGAATCCCTCTCTCTCCTATTGTTTTTCAACAATCAAATTTATTGGTCCAGTCCAATAAAAAAAAAAAAAAAAGAGAATAGCTCGGCTGTATATAGCCGAGCTACAAGGATCCAGTTGGAAAGAGAGTATTTGAAAATACTCCTATCCCGCCGATATGGGAGATAGGTGTAATGAAATTGAATCAATTTATCTTCCATCTGGTTCGATCTATTTTTTCAGTTAAGAGGATTCATGGAAAGGACAGGTTCGAAATCACGATCAATCCCTTTCTCAAATCCTGCTGCAGCTGCACGAGCCCTTCCCGCATGCCACAAATGGCCTACGAAGAAGAAAAATCCTAGAACGAAATGGGAGGTGGATAACCAACTTCGGGGAGAGACATAATTCACCGCATTGATTTCGGTAGCTACACCACCCACAGAAATTAAAGAACCTAAAGGAGCATGAGTCATATATTCTGCTGAACGTCGTTCCTGCCAAGGCTGTATGTCTTTTTTCAACTTGCTCAGATCCAAACCATTAGGGCCCCTTAGGGGTTCCAACCAAGGAGCACGGAGATCCCAAAAACGCATCGTTTCTCCTCCAAAGATAATTTCTCCAGTCGGAGAACGCATAAGGTATTTACCTAAACTAGTAGGTCCTTGGGCAGACCCCACACTAGCTCCAAGACGTTGGTCTCTAACTAAAAAAGTAAACGCTTGAGCTTGAGAGGCTTCTGGGCCGGTGGGCCCATAAAATTCACTGGGATAAACTGTATTGTTGAACCAAACGAAACAACAAGCAGTAAAACCAAAGAGAGATAGAGCCGCTAAACTATAGGACAAATAAGCTTCTCCGGACCATACGAATGCACGGCGAGCCCATGCAAAAGGTTTGGTTAAGATATGCAAGATACCACCGAAGATACAAATGGAACCTAACCATACATGTCCTCCAATTACATCTTCTAGATTGTCCACGCTAACGATCCATCCTTCTCCTCCGAAAGGAGATTTAAGTAAATAACCAAATATAGCACTTGGGTTAAGAGTTGGGTTCGTAATTTTTCTTACATCTCCACCGCCGGGAGCCCAAGTATCATATACACCTCCAAAATACAAAGCTTTGTGCACTGGAAGAAAAGCACCAACACCTAGCAAGATTAGGTGAATACCCAAAATTGTGGTCATTTTGTTTCTATCTTTCCATACATAGCCAAAGAATGGAAAAGATTCTTCTAAAGTTTCGGGTCCTATGAGTGCATGATAAATACCACCAAAACCTAAAACCGCAGAAGAAATTAAGTGAAGTACCCCGGATACAAAATATGGAAAAGTGTCCACGATTTCCCCACCAGGACCGACTCCCCATCCTAGAGTAGCTAGATGGGGAAGCAGAATCAATCCTTGTTCATACATAGGTTTTCCGGTACGAAATGAGCCACTTCGAATAGGTTCATTGCTCCGGCCCAGAATACAATTAATCCGGCATGAGCCACGTGAGCCCCAAGCAATTTACCAGACAAATTTATAAGTCGGGCATTCTTAGGCCTGGCCAAACAGTGGTTTCTTGATCTGACCCATTTGGAATGGTAAAATTTCTCTTTGCCAAGGAGAAGATGCGGGTTCCATCCCCGCTACCCGCCCGTCACATTGAATATGAAAAAGAATAATATTGATCGTTTCTTTTCCTCACTTATCATTCAATTAGAAAATGATAAGTGATAGAGCAATCCTTTCCGGACCAAAATACTTCGTATGTTCTGGTCTGGCGGAGACAGGATTTGAACCCGTGACCTCAAGGTTATGAGCCTTGCGAACTACCAGACTACTCTACTCCGCACCATTGATTGATATCATAATCAGAATGGGTACACCAAACAATAATGGGATATACTACCCCTATATAGGGGTAGTATATCCCATTATCACAAGAAACTTCAATTACTTTTTTTCTTTTCCTACCAACTCGATTTTGTTATCCCGGGCAATAAACATGCGTGGGCCATCTCACGGAGTATGTGTCCGGACAATCCAAAGTCTCGATAGTTGGCTCTAGGTCTTCCAGTCGAAGAACAAAGTCGATGGAGACGTTGATTTCTAAGGTGATCTATATCATCAAGTGTACCCATTCCACTTTAATAAGGTAATCCCGGTAACGCCGATGCATTGTTGGTAATGAACAAATCTCGTTCTCCCGGGTATCAAGGTTCGGTTTACCGTTTGGTTACGTCGGCAATCTTTCTGATACATCTTTTGCTGGAAAATTTTTAGACATGTATATGGTATGTATATGTACATACGGATACACCCCGATCAAAATAGATAGATGAATAAATCTGTTCTCCCCCTCTTCTTTGCTCATATTGTCCCTCCCTGTCCGTTCCAATTGAATCCCGATACTCTGTACATATAAAAAAGTAGGATCGAGAACTCAGAGGACAAGATTTGACGGTCGGACTAAGAATTCGGCTCCGATACTAGTCGGAATCTATTCATCCTATTCCATCCGAATCAAAATGGGATATATTATCCCAACGATAGATCTATAATTCCAGAGTTGAAGTAGATCCAAATGTTGCAAAGGGTATCTCGAAAGTAGATTCGAATTGAGGTTCAGAAGATTGATGTAATAAATTTTGATCATAGTTTCTAGTATGAATACTGGATCCAATATGATGATCCCTATGATTTATAGGGAAATATTTTCTTCTTTCCTTGTTGGAGTTCGGGCCTCATATATCCATCGAACTAACTTTTCTTTCACGAAGTTTCGTTATAGCATTTATAATAACCTCTGGTTCAGTTGGGCAATCTGGCGAATAGACACCCACAGGAATTAACTTATCTACTTCGTGAACGGTACTATAAGAATCTGTACCAAACATTTCTATGTGATAGTACATGCTCCCAGGGCAACTACAGATTTTGGTTCTCGCATTTGTTCGTATAATCAATCTCACTACAGAAGGAGCCTTTTTCATGGTCACAGTCCCGGCTGTTATAATGAGGTCAACTCGTCCAAGACCAATGGGGTAGTATAATAGTACCTTAAGCCAAGTAATAGGGGATTACAATAGAAACTTCCCTTAGGGAACCACAAATTGAAATTTGCTACTCTACTTTTCGGGGACATGCGAAACGATAGAAATCTCGTCAATGGGTCTTGAAGATGCATGCAAGAGGAAAGACTTTCTCTCAATCCCCCAACAACAGATCGAGAAATTGGAGGAATTCCTCATTAGAGCCCAACAGCGACCCTCCCTCAACATTCAAGGAGACACTGTATTGAATACCAAACACATTCTGAAAGAATCCATAAAATGAGGAAGAAGAACAAATCTGTAATGGCTGGTTGGCTTGGGCAAAGAGCTAGTAGAATCAGGGTGCTATCCCAAGTTAACTAGGTTTTATTCAGTAATTCCCAACACTTCTCAATGAAGATCATCTCATATAATATAAGAGGGCTAAATATCCCCTCCAAGCACAAGTTAATCAAGAAAAGAATCACTAAGGAAAACCCCATGATTTTGTTTATGCAAGAAACAACATGCTCGAGCTCAACTCTAGATACCATCTTCAACAAACTTTGGAAAGGCTGCAACACCTTATTTGTCGACGCATGTGATGCTTCAGGAGGCCTTGCGATCATTTGGAATCCCCAAATGATCACACTAGAGAATAGTCATGAAAATCACCATTTCATTCAAGTCTCCTTCCACTTGATTAGAACCAACATTCATGGACATCTCACGAGTGTCTAATTTCCACAGTCAGTGCTGCAAAAAATAGAGTTTTTAAAAAGCATAGCAGATCTCAACAACCAAAGAACTCACCCTCTCTGGCTTATTGGAGGATAATTTAACATGATCACAACCCTTCATGAAAAAAAATAAGGAAGGACCCATCTTGACATGGACAACACCAAATTTAAGGAATTCATCCAAGGTAATCATCTAACAGATCTTCAAACCTCTAATGGCATATTCACTTGGAATAACCAGAGGGCAGGATCCCATCAAATTACATCAAGATTGGATCTATTCCTCATCATGGGCGATTTCATCCACCTGCGAGGGGACCTGGCTGCCACCATCACTTCAACCTCTAGTTTGGATCACTGACCGATCTAGCTTCAATGGCTCAAACCTGGTAATGCGACACCCAAACCTTTTCACTTTGAAAAATTTTGGTTAAAACATCTGGGTTTCAAATATCTCATCTCGGATTGGTGGAATACCTTCAATCTGCCCTTGGGCTCAAAAATACATCAGTTCCAGCAGAAGCTAAAGATGCTCAAAGGGAAACTAAAACTATGGAATTAGAACACCTTTGAAAATATTTTCTACGATCAAAGACAGCTAGAAACAAAAATGTAGCAACTCCAACAAGAATTCATCTTAGAAGGCATATCAATAGACTTAGAGACCCTGGAAAAGACACTAACAAGCCAAATTGAAGAAAGAAGATGTCAAGAAGAAATCCTATGGAAATAGAAATCACAGATTCGCTGGCTCAAGGAAGGAGAACAGAACACAAATTTTTTTCACCGCTCCAAAATCAAGCACAGGATGCACAACATAATTACCATCCTCAAGAATAAAAATGGGAAGCGCATGGAAAAACATGAGGAAACCATAGAGGAACTACTCAACCACTTCAAAGACATCCTCAAAGAACCCAACACTTAGCATCATGAGGCTATTGAGAAAATCACGCAACATATCCCAAAACTAGTCAATGAGGATCACAACAAGATGTTGCTCAAAGCCACAACCTTAATGGAGGTCGAACAACTAGTTTTCTAAATAAAAGAAGGGAAAGCCACAAGTCCGGATGGATTCACCACCAATTTCTTCCACTTTTTCTGGGATATCATCAAAGAGGAGGTATCAGGCATAATGGAGGAATCACACAACACTCACTAGATTCTTCCAGCTCCTAATGCAACTTTTCTCACTCTCATCCCAAAAGAATATAATGCAACTTCCCCAAGTGAGTATAGGAAAATATCTCCCTACAATATTATTTACAAAATAATTTCCAAATTTATTGCTAACAGATTGAAGAAGCTCCTTCCTATGCTCATTTCTCCAGAGAAAATGGGCTATGTTGAAGGTAGGCATATTCTTGATGGAATATTCTAACCCATGAAGTCATCCACTCCTTAAAAACCTCAAAAAATCCCAGCATTCTCCTCAAAATTGACCTTTCCAAGGCCTTTGAAAAGCTCAGCTAGAATTATGTAAAACATGTATGTCTAGCCATTGTATTCTACCATACCTGGGTTCGCTATATCATGAGCTTGATCTCCTCTCCTTTCCTCTTTATCCTTGTCAATGCCACCCCCTCAGCAACCTTCAATCACTCCAAGGGTATAAGACAAGGTGACCCTCTCTAACCTTTTCTCTTTGTACTTATGGCCAAGGGTATGGGCCACCTGATCAAGAGCTCGATCTAATCTCATGAACTTCAAGGCATCCCCCTACAGAATCATCATCCCATATCTCATCAAAAAATTTTGGATGACAACATGATCACGGGTCACCCCTTTCTGTGGGAAGCTCGCACAATTAGAACACTTCTTGACTATTTTTCTGAAGCCTCTGGAACCACTGTTAACCCTAAGAAATCTCAAATATTATTATTCAATATGCCCACTATTACCCAATGCAATATAGCTCGCCCCCTCAGCTTCACCAAAAACTCTTTGCCTTCCAAGTACCTGAGGGCTCCCCTCACGGACTCAATTATCAAACACTCATCTTGGAGAGAGCTCTTGGAAAACATGGAGATCAAACTTTCCACCTAGACTCAACACTCCCTCAACATAGCTGGTCGTCTAGTTCTAATCAAATATGTTCTTCAATCTCTGCCCATATACCTCCTTTCTATTCTGGCTGCACCTAAATGGGTCCTCAAAACCATCCACAACCTTCAAAGAACCTTTCTTTGGGGTGGATCCAAAGAAAAGTACAAATGGATGCTAGTCAAATGGAAACGGGCATGTATGCCAAAAACTTAGGGTGGACTTGGTCTAAGAGATCGGGAGCACAACAACAACATCATGGGCACCAACATTTGGTGGAAATGGGTCTCCTGCCCCAAAAAACCTTGGTCAACCTTATGGGCAGCCAAATATGTCAGAAAGTGGCCCAAGGAGGAGATAATCAGATTCAATATTTCTCTTGGAGGATCCCAAATCTAGAATTCAACTAGTCAACACAAATATCTGATCCAAACACAGTTTTTGGCAATTGCGTGATGGTGCTCAAGTTCAGTTTTGGGAAGATTCATGGCAATAAATTCCAAGCCTCTCCTCGATATTCCATCACCTCATCTTGATCATGGTTTTACAGGCGAGAGAAAAAAATTGTGTCCATGACTTTTGGACTAATGATGTAACTAAAAGATTCAAGAATTGGCTCCCCATAGATAGATCGCAAGCACATTGGAACAATGAACAACACAAAGGTATCTGGGAGGAATTAATAAAAATAAGAATCAAAACTCAGCAAGGGCTAGACCTCCTATGTTGGGGCCACAATCCAAGTGGAAATTACTCAACCAAGGAAGCCTACCATCTTATTCAACCTCTGAACCCTGGCCCCTCAAATCAGCTATGGATAAAGATAGGGACATCTAAGTTACGCCCCGAAAAGTTGCTCTTTGTCAAATAATCTATTAATTTTTGGAATATTTATGTAGATACATATTGTTCTTAGGAGTTTTTTGTAGAGTCTAAAGGAGACCACTATTTAGAATTATAGAATTTTTTTCCATAAACATAGATACTCTATCTTTTAGGCTTCTAAATGCAGTGTAGTTTCGGAACATGAAAGAATTTGTTAGAATTCTAGCTCCAATTTTTTATTATAATTCCAAAGCTTTACTTACTTTGAAAGAGAACAATGACTTCTCTTATAAAAAAGTACTTAAATTTAATCAATGAAAAAATTAATATCAATTAAATATTTATTTTTTTTATTTTTTAAAATATAAATTCACTTAATAATAATAAAAAAATATTAAACTTAAATTAAATTATTGATTTCAATATATTTTATATTTCTAATTTTTTTCAATAATTTTTTTGGGTAAATTTTTTTCCTATATTTAAATGTTAAGATAAATTGTTTATTTAAAAATAAAATAAATCGCTATATAAAGAACGATTTGTAATTTCTCATTATTATCAAAAATATGCAAAAGTATGTTTTTTTTTTTTCTTACAGTGAGACCAACCAAATAATATTCCGGTAGTAAAAAAATGAATTGTTTTCGGTACACTGCGTCACTCGTTCGGTCATCACAATCTTGTTAACCATGAAAAAACAATGGCCCTTTTTCACGGCTTCTCCCTCTACAATTTTAGATAAAATTTTAAAAAGCACACATTTAAGAATTTAAACTTCAAATGATTTTTTAAATAAGTTTAATTATATAACAGTCTTCAAAATATCATTTTATAATCACAATAGAAAAAAATTAAACTAACTCCAAAACAACTAAATGAATTTGTTTCTTAATCGTTCAATTTATATAAAAACTGAATTGTTTTTGCTACATGCCTCCCTCAGTCATTGATCAATGTGCCAAAGCATAGCTATCTCCCTATAAAACACCATTGTAAAGAGAGTCGTATAAAACTGTTCTTCTTCATCCTAGGTTGTGGCTAAAACTGTACAATTTTAAATTTTCATAATTCAGCCCTTGAAATAATTTAAAAACCAAAAATTTTTATCAGTGTCTTGAAAGTTCTTGTCCTGTGGGTATATGATGACTACTTATTCTCAAACCTGCACAACTGGTGGAACTGTCATGACCTTCTTTGACATCTTTTCCACGGTCCCTGATCTAGTGCAAAGTCTTCTATTGAAAGTTGATATGCTTCTTGATTTTGATAATTGTTGATGTCTATACATCCATTTTGTCACTATCAAAGAGCTTCCATAGATATTAACTTCAAGTTAACCAAAGCAATTGGGCCAATTGTAAAAGTAATTTCAGAGAAAATAATTTAGCATCGATGTTGGTTGTCATTCCAATGTTGCAAGTAAAGGAAAAATAATGTGAATTAGTTAAATAAATGAGTTCTCACAATCTACCAATTGTTGAGATCTATTGAGTTCTTCCATCAAAGAGAGTCACGGCTTATCTTTTTGAATTTTTACTTTAGAATTGTTTTGTTTCACAAGATGGTTAGAATGGTGTGGAGAGAATATTTTAATAACAAACTATTCTAAACTACCTTGATGAAGGATTTCCTTTCATTTTCAAATATTGAACTATTTCTCTCCAACCAACTTCTCTATCAAAAAAACAAGAAGGATATATTTTACTTTTGTTTTTGGCTTTCAATCAAACAACGATTCTAAGTAGTCTTCAACAGAGTTCCCTTGCCATATATTTTCTACCCCTTCTATTCATTGAATTTCTTACTATGCATGTTTGAAAAGGTACAATGAATGAAAAATTATGGGATCGATTCAACTTCCTCATGAAAAATGAGCATGTCCACAAAAGGATCTTTAGTATAAGATGTCTCGGGTGGGTGCTTTATCTTTAAACCACAACCACATTAAAAGCTATTTTTTAGGTGGGTTGTTAAATTTCCAAAACCTATTTATCCACTAGGGGCGAGGTTGGGTATTTGGTTGTTGAGTTATGGGTAGGTACCCATACATTGGGTTGTAGATTCCTAAAGGAGCATAAGACTAGACCAACATGTATTTTGACAACCAGAGGGAGATATGTTTTTGTTATAGGGAAGTTGTGTACATAGTTCATTCAAAAACCAATTCACCTTTTACATTTAAGGATTCAACTCCTTTCCAAGTTTTCTCGACAAAAAGACATCATACTGGATGCCTAATGCATACATTATATTTCTTGATCATTTAGTCCATGGATAAATAGAGCAGAAAGAATGTATGAATATAAGGTCCCTATACAAGGGTACCTTTAAATAATAGTTTTTTACCATCCCATACCTTCCATCTAAGGCCTTGTGTTATAATCTCAACACAAATTATAATGGCCGTCGAAACTATGGATCCATTTTGAGTATTTTTCTTTGGAGTTCTAAGCCATTCCAAGGTAGAGGAGGGGAGAGTATGCCTTTTTAACATAACTTGAGCGCACAGGGGCTTCACTATGGGAGTCATACCATAGCAGATGGGTTCACATTGGGGAATATATAACGAAAAAAAATGACATAATATATTGGGGGATATATATAGGGGGTAAAGGGTTTTTATATTGGCATGTATAAAAAATTGATCTCAAAGTTAACGGAAAAATATAAAGGGGTGTAAAAAATGTTAATGAAAAAATAGATACTTATAATATATAGTGAAAGTAGGGGTTTTTTAAATTGGGAAGGTGTATTAGGCTTATATTGATAGGGGAATAATGTGTATTTTAGAGGTATTTTCCAATATATACTCAAATTAAGGGTATTGTTTAATATGCAATGACTGCATGTGATATGTTACAGGTTCATTGAGTGAAGCCCCAATGCTTGAGCCCAAATACTTTTTCCCTTAATTATCTTCCAGGTTTCTTTCATAGCTAATGATTTTGAAAGCCAAATAAGGTTTTTTAATCCGCAACCTCCCAAGTTTTTTGGGAGATCTATGGAGGACCATGTTGCTAAGGAATATGGTCTTCGCTCTTGGTTTCTGACCTATAGGTATCTCAATAATATATGATTTACTTTATTGAGCACGTGCATAGAAATCCAAGCAAAGGATGTCCAATATATTGGGATTGCCTCTAGCACTGACCTGTAGAGAAATAACATTCCAACTCAAGAGAGCGGTACTTTTCACAATCTTTGAATTCTAAGTCGAGTTATTGCAATAAGCCATGCCCAATCCTCCTTCCTATAATTTTTTGTGTTAAAAGAAGCCCAAGTTATTTTATTTTATCTCTTAAAGGCATGGGAACTTTTGAAAAATCTCTAGAGACGTGATCAACATCATCATAATCTAGGGAATTCCTTATGAGAGTTGATTTCCAATGATTAATCAACATACCTATGGCCATAAAGAATAAATCCAAATTGTGAGTAATTGTTTAAAGGCTTCCAAAATCTAGCGCAAGGAAGATGTTGACATCATCCAAAAATAAGAGATGAGTACGAGAGCATGCTAGAATAATTCCAATGCCTATAAGCAGGTGTCCTATATTTACATCTAGAATAGCCCTACTAATGATTTCATCAACCACTAATAAAAGGAGAGGGGACAAAGGGAAAACCTATATGAAATATCTCTAGTGATTGAAAAAAGGGGAAGTTGATCCATTTATCAATAAAGTTGTTGATGAGGTGTTTATGTTGTTGTAGATCCAATCAACAAAAGAAGGGTTGAAGTCCAAATCAAGGAGAATCAATATGATGTAGAGCCAATCCATGAGCTATCAAATGCGTTGGATAAATCCACTTTGTAAATTACAACCTTTTACTTTTGAGTATGGTTGGAGTGGAGACCTTCATGAGAAATCCCAATTGCTTGATTGATTTGTCAATCATTCAAGAGCCCAAAATTTTCTAATGAAATATCCTCTCAAAAAATGGGCTTTAGTTGTACGGAAATGACCTTTAAGATTATGTTAAAGATAGATTTGCACAAAGCGATAGGATGGAATAGGTCAAAATATTTAGACTTATCATATTTTGGAATGAGAGCTAAGAAGGTGGTATTAAATGGAGCTAAGACCCAAAAATTTATTCTATATCATTCCACCACTCTCAGTAAGCCATCTCCAATAAAGTCAAAGCATGCTTGGTATAGTTCTATTGGGAGGCCAACTATAATAATGATTTTATCATTTTGAAATATTTGTAACACCACTTTTATCTTAGCCCTTGTGGTACCTTTCATCAAATATTCATTTTCTTCTTCATCAATAAAATTTGGGAGTAATTTATTATTGAAGAATTTTTTCTATGTTTTCTCTACCAGGATTTTTGAATATGGATTTGAAATATTAGAAACCTTCCTCTATAATTTCCTTGAATGTAGAGGCTTTTGAGCCATTAGTTTTTTTGATCTCCCTCATGGTGTTAATGGATTTCCTATGGTTTGCAATTCTATGAAAGTGTTTTTTGTTTCCACCCCCTACTTAGAGCCACAAAGCCCTTATTTTAAAATACCATTCTTTTTCTTTTTCTCGAAGGAGAAATCATTTTTACTCTTCAAGGGCTTTTAGAGCTGATATTTTTTCATATCAGAGAAAGAGGAGTGATCCAAATTTTAAAGGAGATCCTGAAGCTTGATTTCAATCTCGGATAGGAGCATTTCAACATGACATTTTTTCTTCTTGGCCCATTGTGAGATGGTGTTTTTAACCTTTTTAATATTCTCCTAGAATTGGCCTAGAGGAAAAGAACAATAAGTGGGATTGTAAAGACTCCAAACCTCCTTGATTTTTTCAATAAGGGAGGGGTGTTCAAACAAACCCAGCTTTAATTTGAAAGGACCCATTGGCTTTGAGGTTTCCATATCCATATCCAAAGTTATTTGTTTGTGGCCCGAATCTCCCCCACATGTATCCCACCAACAAATTTGAAGATTCATATCGATTTTTTTTTTTTGAAACTAGGAAATGATCTAGTCTCTTGGTTGTATAAGAATTCCTTGTCTGATTGTCTTTCCAGGTGGGGAGAATCTTTACAGTCCGAACACTCACAAACCCAAAATTTGGAATTCTATCGAGAAAATAATCTACCATGGGGTCTAGATAGGCAGCAGATCCCTGTATTTCAGATTGTTGCATAGTAAACTTTAACTACAGGCATAGAAAAACATTATCAAAACCAAGAAAAGGGAAATTGAACATAATCTGCGAGGTCTTTCTTTCCATATATGGACCATATATATTCAATCCAGTTAAGGATAACCCATTTTCCCTAAATATAAAGGACATTATAAGGCATGACCAAGAGTACCAAGTCAATGCAAAACATATAATGGAGGTCCATTACACCATAATAAGACCTCCTAATCTCACTCGGGCATTTGTATGATCAAAATACTAAGAGGGGAGCAGAGAAGACATATTGGATTATGCTTTGCACCTACAATCATTGTCCATTGTAAAAAAAAAAAAAAATTCAAATAAAGGGGAGAGATCAATCTCCTTACGGCTAGGGCTTTTGTAGGGTTGGGAAAGCCCCTTACTTTTAGGTGAAGAATATTGATTCCAACCCCTTTGTAGGGGCTAATTTTGTAATGGCCCTAATTATCAATTTTGGTTTTCCCAATCTTAACTTAGATTAGGTCTACACTTCATAGCTATCAAAATAATTTTTCTCTTCCCTATCATGTACCTTGGGAAAACTAATCTTCCATCAATCCAATCCCCCCTCTAGTTTCCAGGGCAAAGTCCCCCTCTAAAATGTAGGTCTCTAACATGAGTGATGAAAGCAATCTACGATTGTAATGAAGATGTAAGGTAACACTGGTAGGAGGTTGAAAGTTCTCTTTAAAGGGGAGGGAAAGATTTAATAAGTGAGTCAATGGTTTTGATGCAAGAGGGATAGAGCACTAGGAAATTTAAGGGGCGAAGGGGGGCAAGGAGGAGGAGTGAAAGATAGCCAGGGAAGATAATTCAAAAGGTATATACAATTTTATGTCTTAATGGATGTGGGATAAGAGGAGTAGAGAGGTTTTCCAACATCAAATGAAAAGGAAGAGGATGGTGGGTAAATTTGCATATTGGTCGAGGAGGTCATGATGGTCGTATAGGGGATGTTTGCTTCCTTTGAAATAATCATGGGTGTGAGTGTAGGAGGTCCCTGTGGGGAATCAATAGGAACTAGTTCTCATCAATTTGAGCTTCATGTTAGAGTATAGACCTTATTCTTTGATCATTGACCATCCTCTACCATGATTTCAGATCGGTGGATTTTAGAGTCCATTCCCCTTAGCGACTTTCAAACCCATAATGTTTTTACTCTTCTATGGGGTCAATCCTCCCCAAAGTGACTATATGAATGGCATCTTGCACATTTTACAATATCCCACCATAAACCAAGGCTTGCTTGTGGGTCTTGGTCGTTATTTGAATTGAGGTGGTAACCGGTAGACCGTAAGGTTAATTTAGTCCCAAAAGGATCTTTGCCATCATCGTGTATCTTGATTTTTTATCGGAGGCATCTACATAAAATAAGCCAAAAATGTGCCCTATCTCCCAAAACACTTCATCCAACAAGAATTATAGTGGAAGGGCTGAAAGACAGGCCCAAATGGGTACCATTAAAAAACCTCTCTAATTTGGCATCAAAGTCTACAGTGAATTCTTTCATGGATAAATCCTTTGGGCTTCGAGTGCTGTTGTAACATCTTTTCCACATCCTCCCTTATTGTCAGCTAACGTGTGGAACCTTTGGCCAAGATTAGGCAACAAGGTGAAGGACCTCATAACTGCCATATCCTTTCTTTTTCTAGCAAAATAGCCAATATCTAGTGTTTCATCTTCGGGATATGTCATTTAGCTGAATGTGACTAGGTTTGATTAATTTTCTTTCCTTTTTACACATTTGGTTTGGTTCATTTTGTTTCTGTTTTACACATTTTTTTGCTAGGTTTCAGTGCGTACTTCCCTATCTATTGGAGGGAAGGTGACCGGCTATTTGAAGATAAATCACAGTTATGCATTTCTAATTTAGATATTCAAAAATAAAAACGGGAGGGGAGGAAACCGGAAGATAAAGCTAAACCCCAGTCATGCATTTCCCATTTTAGATATTCAAAAAGGAAAATGGAAGGGGAGAATGGAAACAGGAGTCGGTTGTTGGCGCAAAGAAAAGGAGAGCTATTGGGTCCTCTAATGCAGAAACAACTTGAGGAATAGTTCACAATGACGGGAGAATAAAATCCGGCTCCAAAAGTGTACCAGGGATGGCCAGGTCAGGAGCAGAGAGTTTTGTGGGGCCCTCGAATGGAGAGAACACTGTGTAGGAGGGTGCTATGCATGTGGACGCACAAGAGGAGGGCCGCGAAATGTATTATTATTGCATAAATATCATATCCATCTAATTTTCGAAAAAATTCCAAAATATTTCACAATCTATAACAGTGCTGAAATGTTGATACAGCAATTATGGTAATCCGCAAGATCGGAATCTATAACCTACAAAAATACACCACAGAATTTAGCCAATCCACCAACCTATCCATAAGGACTCTATTTTTCTATAATTATCATGTTTTTTTTTGTAGTTTGTTGCATAAAGTTTCTTCTAATTTCGCTGTATTCCATCCTGAAACTGCGACGGAAAGGTATGGAATAGTAGTGGTGGAAGTATTAACGTTCTGTTCTTTGAAGGAGAGCACTACAATTACGAGAGAACTAACTACTTTTTGTGGAAGTGTTAATTTGCAGATGGACAACTCTGCTTTCACAACACTGGCATCTCCTTGCGCTGGTTGCAAGATCCAGAGAAAGAAATGTTCAGACAAATGCGTGCTCGCACCTTTCTTCGCACACGACGATCCCCGAAAGTTCTTGTTAGTCAAGAGAGTTTTCGGAAATGCCCATGTCATTAAATTACTGCAGGTTTATTACAGTTCTATTGCTTTTACTGCCTAGTTGAAGTTCAAAAATAATGGTGTTATGGGACAAACTTGGAATAAACTTTGAACTAACTGGCTTAAAATTATGTATTTACATAAATCAGAGATAATCGGGGAAATTTTAGTCACTATTATTTATTGATCGAGCATGGCAGGGACTATTGTAATCGCTTTTGGGTGTTTTATTAGTCACTGCAAGAAAATGTGATCGAGCCATTTACCTTAATATAAAGTTTTAAAGACAGATTTTTGGCTGCCGTCGGTAAGAACCAATCAACAATTTGAAGGTCTTATTTGGCCTCATATCGAGGCCAGACCTATCGAAACTTAGGTTAAATGTAACTTGTTTCCTCTTGTTTCTTATTTTTCTAGTTCCTATTGACTAATGCTAGCATTAGTTAATAAGCATATAATGTTTCGACAATTTCCGCAAAGAATTTTATTAAAATCTGCATGCATGTTCAAGTTGTCTTGTGATCTGCCACGAGTTTTGCTTAGTGGCACAGGTTTTGCTTTCCAAGGTTTGCAAGGAGCAGGGCAGCGGTCGAAGAACTCGACCAGAAAATGGCTTGCAAAGAGCAGGGCAGCGGTCGAAGAACTGGACCAGATTTTCTGGTAACGGAAGGAAGACGGTTGTCTGGTACGCAACAGCCCCGAACAGAGGGGGGATAGCTATGACCCGGAACGAAGATCGGTTTTGTAGGGAATCAGCTGATAGAGATGCACGACTAAGGATGATGAACAATGGCAATGGCGTTAGCAAGGGCGCAGGAAAAGCATTACCCCTACAAAGCAACAACAGGAACGAGTTCTGTATGGTAACCAGCTTCCATGCCCCTGTAGCCGAGCGAGTCCTCATTCATTCCCCTTTGCTGTCATCGGATGCCTAAAGGTATTTCTGCTTCTGCATGCATGTTCCAGGTAGGGCTGGGTCGGCAACAACAGGAACGAGTTCTGTATGGTAACCAGCTTCCATGCCCCCGTACCGGAGCGAGGCCTCATTCATTCCCCTTTGCTCTCATCGGATGCCTAGAGGTAGATGGGTTTGGTGGGTGGGTATAAGAATCACCCTTTATCCGAACAGAGACTACAGAGGCGAACCCAATTGCATCATTCTGTTGATTGATAACCACGAATCGGTTCTCTGGGCTGTCAGTTCCCTACACAATGAAGCTCTTCAGGAGTCTGAAGGTAAGAGAACTCCTTAGTAAAGAGTGAAACTTCTGAATGACTTGTGTCTGGATCTGTAGATGACAGTTCTTGCTCTGTCCCTAGAACTGGTAGCTAGAGAGAATCTGACCTTACGCTTTCTCTTACCCCGCTACAGACAACACTGTACAAGGGCGCTTCAATGGTTTGACTGAAATCCAGCATGGTACAAACCCTTATCTAGAGGCACATGCTGCAATTGGTCTTATTAGATTCATGGAAGAGATGAATAAGCAGGTGAGATGAGCCAACCACCCATGCTAGGGTTGCTCTACTGGTAATAGATAGTTGCTGTGTCAGCTTGCCGCCATATTTCTTCGGGGCAGAGACACGCAGCAGTGCAAAGAACCCAAGGCAGCGGTCTACATCTAGCAGTGCAAAGAACGCAAGGCAGTGGTCAATGTTGTCACTATTGAGGCCAGATGCTTATTATGAGGAAGGAGATCCTGCCCATAACGAGAATTTGAACTCTCGGCGTTTGGAAATTTCGAACAGGTAAATGTATGAGAATCGGGACACCAATCAAATTGCTTTAAACATATGACATCTGTGGAGGTGATTTGACAGAGGTGAACACAAATCACATCATATATAAACCCAAGGCAGTGGTCAATGCTGTTACTATTGAGGCCAGATGCTTATTATGAGGAAGGAGATCCTGTGCATAATGGGAATTTGAACTCTCGGTGTTTGGAAATTTCGAACAGGTAAATGTGTGAGAATCGGGACACAAATCAAATTGTTTTAAACATATGACATCTGTGGAGATGATTTGACAGAGGTGAACGCAAATCACATTATATATAATAATTTTTAATTTTTAAGTCCGTGTTAGTTGCGAATGTTTTTGATAACACATTTCATTTGCTTAGATTACATACGTGGCTGTTATTATATAGTGTATTGAAATGGTAGTGTAGTGAAATGGTGAATATCCGTTATTATATAGTGCATAATGCAATGGTCA
The DNA here is from genome assembly GCA_034641835.2 of Pinus albicaulis. Classification (NCBI taxonomy): domain Eukaryota; kingdom Viridiplantae; phylum Streptophyta; class Pinopsida; order Pinales; family Pinaceae; genus Pinus; species Pinus albicaulis. The sequence goes on from JAXQQM020080787.1 coordinate 40,241, forward strand.
GATTCTTTGTGCAGAGTTTTCATGCTGTTTTTGCGATTTGTGTAGAGAATCAGGATGGATTCTGTTGATCAGAAGAATTCTATCTCTTGTAATTGAATCAGGTTAATATGCTATCTATTGAATCAGCCCTAGGTTGGATTCTTACTTTGTTTTATCCATTAATTTATCTTAAATTATTCTTGCCTACTATGCCAATAAATGTGAATTCGATTGCATCAATGTTCATAGACACGCATTAAACTACCTTTATAAAGGTAATGAGGAAGTTTCTTCCATAGATAATGGACAAATAGTCCTGGTTCATTAATAAAATTATAAGGTTTATGGAAGACGTAAAGCTACCAATCCCCAGGCGAGGCTAGGGAATATGGAGGAACCCCAACCACGAGGCGAGAGTGGCGTCAGTAGGGTGCTCTAATGAAAATTGATGCCAAGCTTTCTTTGTCGGTTTCATTGCTAGAGCTTTTTAGTTTTCTATCTAATGCCATAAGATGGGTATTGTTCCGTAAGCAGTGGTGATGTACTCTTTGCCCGGATCTAACTCTTATCTAGTGGTAGAAACTTGTTTTTCAAATCATCGGTCTTTAGGCCTATTTTCAATAGTGGGTACCGGGTCCTGTTCATTTTTGCCCAGTCCGCTTGTGCCTTTCAAGCCATTGGCCTGGATCATTGGTAAACCCTTTTGGTAAGTTAGCTTCTCTTTACTTTCTTCTTGAGCAGGCTCCTGAGCTACTGAGCTTTGTGGTGCTTGCATTACTTTTCCTTCTTGGGGAGACCATGTCCCTGTGGTCTCATCTTCATTTTCATCATCGTCATGGATCTCATCATAGATCCTAGAAAATGATTGGTCCCAGGGAATCTAACCATAGGGGGCTTTCTCTTTATTGAGGTACAGCCTCATTCTCCACCAGGCCCCCATCTTGTGCCTCTTCAAATTGTCCTCCACCACCTCCTTCCTTCTAATATCAGGCATAGCAATCAAATTGTTGTCTGCCTTGGTAACGACCTTGTTATCAGGCTTGTAAAAATAGAAATAAGGTGGAACTTTACCTTCAAGGAGGAGGGGAGGAGGAAAATCCTCTGACATTGCCTTGGCAGGATATGCCTAAGCAACCATAATCTCTTTTACCTCCATCCATGAATGTAGATTGGCCATATTCTCCTCTGACGGTCTAGTTTCATCGTCATTTGGCCCTGGTGATCCCATAATTGGTTAGGGCTAGGGTTAGGCTAGTGATCTAACATGATGGGTGAGTGTTGGTTCTATTCGTAAGCAACTGACCAGGATCCGAGAATTATGTATATAGGAATGATGATTATATCAAGTATATAGCAATAAGAATGATCAATAGACAATCTAACTAATTCCCTCCTCCGTCTCGACCTTTGGTGGTTTCTAGTTGATCGTGCAAGCCCCTCTAGTTCCCCGGTAGTTGGTGTAGTTCCCTCTTCTGGTAGATAGAGTTCCGCGTCAGTGGGTTGGGCTTTCTGTCTAGTGGCAATAGAAGGAGTCTAAATAAAAATGTCTAGTTGGTGAAGCCGGCGGAAATACATAGTAATAAATTGGAACCCGGTATTAGTTGTCGGTGTTGTGGCATGTTGACTCTCATGGCTCTATCTTAGTAATGTCCTGCCTCTATGCTACTGGCTCTCTGGATTATTCTACTCTATTGGGGGTGAAGATATGAAGTAGGAGCTCCACCAGGTAAGGGGTTGGCTAGTTGTACGGAGTAAGCACAATGGATGGCACTCCACTCTATGGCACTCTTTGACTTGGCATGGTGACGTCATTCTATATGGTGAGTTACAGGAAGGGGTCTATGGTCTATGGCAAGCGAAGCGATAGGTAAGGGCTAGTAATGAAAAGCAATGGTTAGTAGGCCCCCTCTTGCCTGCGGTTGGCCTGCAATGAACCTGCTTCTGAGCCCCGGTCTTCTTCTTCTACATTAGCTGTTGTTATAAACCAATGAATCTAGGGTGCAGTGAGTTAGTAGAGTTTAGTATGAGAGAAAGCTAGTTCTGAGTTCATAAGAAGAAGTATAAGTTAAGTATCTTGTTCCTGCTTTCATATAAGAAATTGATATCTATCTGTTCCTACTTACTTGTTGTCTTTTGATTCCTGCTGCTGTGAAAAGAGAATGAAGATCCTGCTGTTGTGTTTATATATCAGAAATGTATGTTGAAATAGAATTCATGTAACATGACCTTGGACCTTCTATGGGAATAATATTATAGGTTATTTTCTTGTGTTACTTATACAACCTGTTGTCATTGAGCATACCTTAGAGCACAAACATCAATATTGAACTCAATTTTCAATTCAAAATATACAAATTCTTCTTAAAGGAAGAAGCGTTAAGATTCTTGCACTGATGGCTGTGTATAGACTATCAGTAACAATCTTTCACTTAGCAGAAATTAATACAATATAGTTTGAAGCTGGGTGAATAAATTGATATAGGAATCTCAACTTGAATATAGTACACAAGGACCCGAAAATAATTTTGGATCTTGTCATTCGACAACAAAGCCTCTTGGTGAGTGAGACAATCGATTGATTTGTTAGAGCATCAAAGTCTTACAAAACCAAAGTTGCTCTTAATTCTCTTATTAAACTTACAGTGAATGGAATTGGGCTCCACTGCATTTAGTTTTAAAGTATGTACGGTTTTGTATTGGGATCTTCAAAAGTGGCCCAAGATATTATGTACCCTAATTTTCTTGTTTGTGGTAGCCCTTCCCAGTACACGAACAAGACTTCATAAAGTTTCCTACTTCAATGTTAATGTATACAACATTAGTTTGGTTGAGATTTCAAATGTCCCCATCCACTTGTGAGATATGGGAATTTTAAAAGCAATTGAAAATTCACCAGAGAAATTTTTCATAGGGAATTTACACCTATGTCAAACTCTATGTAGAGGTTGAAATAACTAAAATTTCACCAGCTATGGTCATCTGAAAGTGCATTTATTTTTGTAGAATGTATATTTTGAATATGAATTTCTAATATAGAGTTTATATAGAAACTTTCCATCTAAAAGAAGATTTTCCAAGACAAAGGTTTCTGCAACTAGAGAAAAAGGAAATATAACAAGCCCACTTTACGAGATGAATCCCGAGAAAAATAGAGTATAAACACAATCTCATAACTTAGACAAAAGTAACAATAAGGGTTGTTATTAAAAAGGACACATACATAACTAAGGAGTCCCCTCTTGGATGTCCTTCCAAGATGAAGATGACCAAGCCAGAATAAAACCAACCCCTTCGTCAATCCATGTCAATGCAATTAAAATTTATTTGATTTTCCACCAACATGGTATCAATCCATAGAAAGGATAAAAATAAGAAGGAAAAAAAATTCATAAAGCTCTTGTCTAACATGTGAACTTCTAGTGTTAAAAGAATATAGTCCCTCAATAAATATATCAAAGAATCATTAGTCAATTGGATTTATCTTGAGGACTGAGAGAAATAATTGTTATCCTCCCCACCTAGAAGCCTCAACCAACTATATCACCACATCAGAGATAAATTCTAAATATTTCTCCAAAACAAACTCAAACCAAAACTTAATATAAAATAATTGCATAGGCTGAGGAATTGAGTTCACCTTATGTGGATTGGGTTTTCTATCAAGAAAGATAGTTCCAAATCATAATTGACAGAAACTTCCATGAAATGATTGAGAAAGTTAACAAGCCCAAGTTAGTATGGGTATACATTTAATTTCGTTCAACAATTCCTGAAATTTCTCCAATGAACTTAAGCGAATTGAGGTCTTATAATATGATCAGGATCTCCTAACATAAACCATGGGACAAACTATTAACAAATTATCAAAAACTAAGCTCCTGCATAATGGGAGCCTTTACTTCTGCCTTGGGCCATAAAGGTTTTTGGAAGCTAAATAGGTTACATAGAAATGGAAAATATGACAAATATGCTCACTAATAGACCTATACAGTTACTTAGTACTGATGTTTTTAAATCTACATTTACAAGTTTGCAAGATTTACACTACTCCGTGTGATTTGGAAGTCCTCCCTTCATTGCAAATAATCAAAGGAGAATGCACATTCCAATTGACATTATTTAAACGCAAATAGCAAGAAACATAAATTATCTTAATAGAATTTAAACGAAAACAACAAGAAACAGAAATTCTTGTAATGGAAGAATGTAAGTTACCAAGGTTTTCGCCCCTTTGAATTTTTTTCACCTTATGCTTAGTCTCAAAGATGAGGTGAGAAGTTGGTTTAATGGATTGAGAAGAGGATAAATTGCCTCTTTTCCAGGATTATTGGATGCCTTCTTTTGGCATTGGGCACTCTCTATTGTTTACAGTAATTAATTTATGTGTTAATTATTAACATTTTTGTTTTTGGATCTTTACTGTTTAATTTATGTATTAATTATTAACATTTCTATTCTTGGATCTTTACTGTTTAACCAGCAACACTTAGTATTGGCATTTACAATTTTCTGGACTCTATATTGTTTACAGTTATTAATTTATGTGTTAATTATTAACATTTCTGTTTTTGGATCTTTACTGTTTAATTTATGTATTAATTATTAACATATCTGTTCTTGGATCTTTACTGTTTAACCAGCTTGGATCATGGCTACATCTGCAGTCTCAGTTGTTCAGTGGGCAGTTCCAGTGACATTTACAGTTTCAGTCGTTCAGTAAACAGTAACAGATTTATTGAGATGTACACAATCATTATGTCTGTGTCATTTGAAAAAGACAAGTTGACATTAGTTTTGGAAAATCATAACCTGTTGCGTGTCAACAATTTCTTATACTCGATTGGTGACTGTTTGTTTGATAGTTTAGAACTTTTACTATGTTTTAGATACACATCAATAGAGTTAAGAAAAGGAACAGTACAATATTTTAGAAAATGTCTAGAAAATCAAGATGAAGAATCAATTTCATCTTATGAAAATGAACTACATGAACAATCACTAAAAGAAATGCATAACATTAGCAGCCGTGAATTGTATTTAGACAAAATGACTAGTTCAGCATCACATGATATCCCCCTAGAATCTAGGGGCTTATGGGGAGATATTTTCTGTATACATTGGCTATCAAATTGGTTGAAAATTCCAATTAGAGTTTGGTCCAAAACGAATGCAACAGCGTATTTGCACTTTAACTCAAGTCTTGCAACAAATACCTGTGAAATTTTATTCCATGACGAGAATCCTGTCAACGACCATTTTGAACCTCTGGTTTCTAGACAGGAAAGCAACACTTTGTATGAACAAATGAGCAAATCAAATGTCAAAAAATCAAATGTTATTATGTCTGTCTTACCTGAAAAAGACAAATTGACCTATGTCTTGGCAAAGCATAATATCAGTCGCGTAAAGAATTTCCTATATTTGGCTGGAGACTGTTTGTTTGATATGTTAGAACTTTTACTACATTCTATATACACATCTATAGAATTAAGGACAGGAACAATAGAGTACTTTAGAAAGTGCCTAGAGAAACAAGATGAAGAAGCAATTTTGTCTTATGAACATGAACTGCACGAAGAGTCGTTAAAAGAAATGCACGATATTACCAATCGCGAATTGTATTTGGACAAAATGTCTAGGTCAGCATCAACTCATATTCCAATAGAATCCAGAGGCCTATGGGGAGATATTTTCTGCATACATTGGCTATCAAATTGGTTAAAAATTCCAATTAGAGTTTGGTCCAAAACAAATATGAGAATTTATCTGCACTTTAATTCAACAATTGCAACAAACAATATTGATATATTGTTCCATGACGAAGATCCTCTTAATGGGCATTTTGAACCTTTGCTCTATACAGGAGGCTATGATCCAGCAGCTAATATCAATACTGAGAACATTGTAATGTTGCAAGTACCAGATTCGCCAAAAACCAATACTCAAACACAACCTAAAGCAAAATGTCAACTTGTCAAGGGTCAATTGAAACAATTTTGTTACTTCAACAAGAATAACAAAGGTTTATCTTTGCATGTGTTAAAGCACATCATTCGAAAAAAGTTGCCGACACAAACAATACGACTTGCATATAACACAATGAAAATGAAACAAGAAGTAGTTGTAAAAGATCTAGAAGATATTAGTGATATAATCATATTTCAGTCACTTAGACAACTGAAAAAACATATCAGGTACACGTCACAAAGAAAAATTATACGTACTTCTTGCTTAAACAAACAGATGAAAAGGCTATCTTTCCATGCACTGAAAGTCATTATACGAAAAAAAAGGAAACACAGAAAATGAAACTTGTATATAACACAAAAACAATGAAACAAGAGCTAGTTATAGAAAATTTAGAACCTGATGCATCTACAACATCAAAGAATCTTTTAGGACATAGAAAGAGATAAAAAAGAATTGGTACATTAAGCCAAGCAACGCCAATGAAAAAATCAACAAAAACATTAACCTTTGAACATGAATATCGAACACGGATAAGTGACACTCCTATTTTTGACTGTTCACATTGCGAAAGAACGTTTTTCAAAAGAGATGTTTCATCAAAGAGTCTTATTAATAGTACAAGTTTTCATAGTACAAATACCTACATTTGCAAACATTGCAAAAAAGCAATTAACAATGACAAAATCCCTAAATTTGCAGTTCCTGAACAAATAAGAAGAAACAATGCCACTAAGACACTTACACAACTAACTGAACTAGAAGAAAGACTAGTTGCATTAAGACTGCCCTTCTTGCAAATAAAAGAAATGGGTCATCGACATAAAAAGCCTCAACTAGGGTTAACTGGGGGTGTCATTAATGTGCCTACTAACATTTCTAGAATTCAGTCTGCATTGCCTCGAACCATAAGAGAGACTGACACAGTGGCAGTTGTTCTAAAAAAAAGTTTAAGATTCAAAAGTGCTTATGCATTTGGTCGAGTTCGAGTGCACAAAGTCATGAAAGCATTAAAACAATTGTGCAAAAGACTTCTTTATAAGCAAGAAAACGCTACCATAAATGAAAATTGGAAACAAGCATTTCTAGAAAACCAAGAAACATACGAAAGTTCAGCTGAAGATGAAAATAGCGAAAATGATAACCAAGATATTCATGAACCATCGACAAAAACATTGGTTCATGGATTCATTGATGCACATACTATCCATGATCTTGTAAATAAACAAATTAATATTGCACCTGCTGTAGGATACATGCCATTAGAGATTTTCAAAGATAAGTACTCAGAAGAGATGAGTTTCCCATCACTCTTCTATGGCAACAAACGACAAAGTGATATGTTACAAAACTTTACATATCAAAATATTTGTCAATGGGAGGTGCTTCACAGAAACCATGCTTTTGCTTACCATACGACTAATCTATTTTATAAAGAAATTCGCATTATCATAAATCAAGTTTTGAACACAATCTGGATTAGGATTAGAAAAGGCCAATTAAAGGGAAGGAAACTAATTACAAAAGATGTAAAGTTAAAACCAAATTTGGATCATATTTTAAAATCTGAAATTGGGTACATGGACCTAAAGACAATTCGTACTTCACCAGACTACCATCAACAAATGCGTAACAAACTCTATGCAATGATTCGACAGCTAGGCCCACCTACTTTCTTTGTGTCATTTAGTAGTGCAGAGCATCTTTGGGATCCTTTAATGAATGCATTAAGACATATAAAACAAAACACTAGAAGACCAAGCACAAATGAATTAGATGAAAATGAGCCACACTCATTAATAAGAAATGACCCTGTTACTTGTGTACGTTATTATAGGTCTAGAAGAGATGCTTTGCATCAATTAATATCTCATGATCACAAGTACTGTGGACAAATCAATGACTATTTCTATGTTACAGAATTCCATAATCGAGGTAGTGAACATGAACATGGCTTATTATGGATAGCCTCTGCACCAATCTATGGTAAACAATCAAACATTGAAATCGAAAATTTTGTTGATAAATACTTGTCAACTAACTCATCAGTGCTTGCAAAAGAGCTTAGAGCATTACAACATCATTCTCACACAAAAAGTTGCAAGAAGCATAAAATTTCTAATTGAAGATTCAATTTTCCTATACCACCAATGAAGACAACCAAAATTTTGGAGCCAGTTGAATTTGATAGCAGTCAAACAAAAACACATGCAAAACTAATATTCGAAACCATTAACAATACCAGATATGATGAAAGTGATACATTTGATAGCTTTTTAGACAGTCTTGGACTTGCACAAGAGCAATACATACATGCTATACAATGTACACTAAATCGAACAACCTTAGTGTTGCAAAGAAAGCCAATTGACGCGTGGACCAATAACTTTACAAAACATATTCCAGGAATTTGGATTACAAATACTGATTCGCAATTTGTACTTGATTCATATGCAGCTGCAATGTACTGTATTTCTTACATGACAAAAGAAGATAAAACCCTTACAAGAACATTTAGGAAAATACGCGAAGATCATTTCAAAACAAAAACTGACATCATGAATACCATTAGTTCTTTGGGGAAGGCTTTAGTGAACTTGCAACAAATGTCTGCACATCAAGCAGTGCATATTGTCTTATCGCTTCCACTAAACTATAGTTCACGGAAATGTATTTTTATCAACACATCTCCTGTAAACGAACATGCATTTGTCCTAAAAAATAAAAAATACTTGCAAAAGGAACCAGATGACTCAGAAGATATCATGTGCCCATCAATAATTGAGTACTATATATCACGTCCTATAGCTATTGATGGTGTATGTTTAGCAGAATTTGCATCTAGTTATACAAAGAGAGGACAAAAACGCAAACAAGCAAATAAACCATACATGATTCGATCTGTCAGGTATAACAAATACAAGGACATTGAAAATCATTGCAGAGAACAACTAATGTTATACTATCCATATCGACTAAGTGAACTTACAATCAAACAACACCATGCAACTTGGGAATCTGCATATATTGCATTTGAGAGTACTGTTAAGCAAAATGAACAAAAGTTCAAGTTTGTCACAACACCTACATGGGGTGACATAGATGATGCAATTAATACAATAGAAACAGAACCTGAACAACTATTCAACATAAACAGTTTAAAATTAAATGAAACAGAAGCTACAAGAATACCTAAACACATAGATGACAAATATGAAATCTATGACTTTCAAATTGATTTGCAGCATTTCGAAGATACAAAGAACTTTTCTTCACGATCTATGAGACCATACGAAATTGTAAAGCAACCACATGTACTTGAGGACCAACAGAATTATAACTATATACGACAATTAAACATAGAACAGGCAAGAATATTCGATGATGTTGTAACAAGAAAACTATATAGGCCAGATGAACTTATCTATTTGCTATTAATAGGAGGCGGAGGAACAGGAAAGACACACACAGCTAAGGCAATTTTTCAGTCGTTAGTATGAATACATAATCAGGAATTGCCTTATAACCCATCACAACTAAAAGGAATAATCACTGCATATACAGGAAAAGCTGCATTTAATGCTGGTGGTGTGACGTTGCATTCTGCATTCTATTTTCCCTTTAACAAAGCAAATTTCCCTTCTCTAAACAATGAAAAACTAGACACATTGTCAAAGCATTTCCAACAATTGCGTGTAGTTCTCATAGATGAGGCATCACTTGTAGGTGCAACAACACTATATCAAGTTGATAAGCGACTTCGACAAATTTTACACACACCAACTTCGTATTTTGGGAATGTTGACATGATATTCTCTGGCGATCTCTATCAGGAAAATCCTGTTAGAGATTCTCTTATATTTGAAAGCCCAAAAATCAATAAAGACATAATTCCATATCAGTTTTGGACAGAGAAAATAAAATGTTATCAATTACACAAAACAATGCGTCAAAATGATCCATTGTTCACTGATATTCTAAATAGGATGAGGTTAAATATGCAAACAGACAAAGATATTGCATATATAAATGAGAATTGCCATAGGCCCCCTCCTTTAAGTCCACTTTTCCCATACATTTTCTATCGAAACAAAGATGTCCAAAATCACAATGCAAAAATGCTTTCACGAACAATGGGACAACAAATATTACTCACTGTAATTGACAATTATGAGACTACTGGATCAAACTATTTTGCTTTTGATAAAACAATTTCATTGCCATCAATAATTACACTGAAACAAAACATGTTAGTTGAACTATATGCAGGAAACTATAATACCAATGATGGATTAGTTAATGGTGCTGAAGGCATTTTCAAATTCTATTCATCTAATGACGTTGTTTGGATAGAATTTTCATGTACAGACATTGGCAAAGAACAAAGAAACAAATACAAATAACTATATGAAACAAATATTTTTCCCTCTTGGACACCAATCTTGCGAATTGCAAAACCATTAGCAATGTCCCATAACAAACTAGAAATAACAATTCGAAAACAATTTCCAATTCAACTAGCTTGCGCACGAACAATACATCGAACGCAAGGATTGAAATTGGATAAACTTGCATTCGACCCAACTGGCGTGAAAAAACATGGTCTAGTCTATACTGCACTATCACGTGTCAAAACTATTGACTCATTATATTTGCTTAGCAAATTAAGTCACAAAAATTTTCATGTGAAAGACAAGGTACTAGACGAAATGACAAGGTTAACAACCATTGCTACATGGGAACTAGAATTTGGGAAAAATATATCTAATAACAAAAATGTTTTATCAATTGCAACTCTAAACACACGTAGTCTATATGCACATATTTCTGATGTCGTGCATCATATAGATCTAATGGACAATATGATTCTTTCTTTTCAAGAAACTCATTTGCAGGCTCCTCCCACAAATAAACAATTCTTCCCATTCAACTTTACAATAGCACATTCTATACATGGAATACTCACTTGTATAGAAAAGAAAATAACAATCCAAGCAACAAAAACATTCTGCAACAAAAAAACTGAGCTTACTCTAACATACATGTACTTTCAACAACCAATCTGTTTAATTAACATCTATGTAGCCCCATTTGAACAAGTATCTACAATAATACAAATGATTAGAGACACAAAATCACAAACTACACATACTAATTGTATTTTCTTAGTCATTGGTGACTTGAACATTGACATCCAACAACAAACAACTCGTACTAGAACCTTTGTACAATACATGGAAACAAAAAACTTCAAGAAATAACAAGCAAGTTATCGCCACGCCGAAACACAATAATAGATCACATTTGGACAAATTTGCCTATTGAACAATGTGAAATCAATGTCTCATGGGCATACTGGTCTGACCATAGCATATTCTATGCTTTGCTACAGCTCTAATCAAAACTTTATGTATACTTTGCCAAATGGACATATCAGTCTAAGTACATACTTTTTCGAGCTCATCAAGCTATATAAGAACATATTCAATGCTGTTATTCAGATACTTACTATTACAAAAGGATATGACAATCATATTGGGCGACTTCAGATACATTACAAAAGCTTTATGTCATCTAGATTTAAATAATATGACAATCATATTGGATGACTTCAATATTGATATGTTACAATGCAATCAGAAAACAAAAGAGCTGGAAAAGTACATGAACAATTACAATCTCCATTTTATTATCAACAGAACCAATAGCGTGCATAAATCATTCATTAACCATCTGTAGTCAAATGTAAGTAATATACAATACATAATTTTCATATTAGATACATATTGGTCTGATCATGATACAATATCTTTAATCCTTCAGCTATGATGTACATATGAAACATGTTACAAAATTGCAAATTTTGAATGCATATTCTACCAAGGTTTTATTGAACAAAATCGAATGAGAAAAAAGATCAACAACATGGAACATGAGAGAAAAAAGTATGTGCTTCTTGCTTTTTATTTTATATGATTTTTATATTCTTGTTCAATTTTTCCTTCTATATGGTTTTTGAAATTGAACTAAATATTTTTTACTATTTTAACGCTTTATTTTATATGATTTTTATATTCTTGTTCAATTTTTCCTTCTATATGGTTTTTGAAATTGAACTAAATATTTTTTACTATTTTATAACAATAGGGGGACGAAAGAAAAATCAAAAGAACAAACAAATCAAAAAAGTCAAGAACAAGGAAAAAGTCAAAAAAGTCAAGAACAAGGAAAACTACTTGACCATACCAAAGAGCAAATTGAACAAGAAGCTACCAAAGAGTATGCCCACAATCATCTCCATCATTTTTTTTATTTCAATTTTTCTAGTTACAAATAAGTTACATTCTTGCAATTAAAAGATCATTTTTTTATTTCAATTTTGCTAGTTACAAATTACTTACATTCTTGCAATTAAAAGATTTTGTATAGCTATTTAGAATAGTAATTGCGTAATTGCAACAGGATAACTACTCAAGATATAGAAAACATGAGTCAAGTAGAGGATGCAACCCAATCACAGAGTTTAAAGAGGTATGTTTGTGATAACTATACAAATATGCTCAGATTCTATCCATTGTCTTTTTACAATTGACTAATATACATATGTACAACTAAATCTATATAAATTAGATTCTGAATTTACAATGTTAATGTTCGGTATATATCCATTGTATTTTTACAATTTACTAATATACATATGTACAACTAAATCTGTATAAATTAGAAAATGCTGGACAAGTATAAAAAACACTAGTACCCAGTCCCTACAGAGAATCAAACAACAATATATGTATAGGTTAGTTATCATAAACTCTTCATTTATTGCTTATGCAAAATACATATGATAATATTACAATATATGTATAGTTTACTTATCATAAACTCTTCATTTATTTCTTATGCAAAATATGATAATATTCAAATTGTATTGAAATATGCAATTACTATTTTTAGTACAAGTCAGATAGAATCAAGAGGAGAATCAAGCATCTTACAAAATGATGCAGTAAAAAGGTATGCATATGAAATATTATACTGTAATTTATTTATAGCTTTACAATTTATAAAAAAACATACCATTATAGAAATGTTTATACAAGTATCTAAATAAGCAATTTATACAGGCAAAAACAACTGCCTCCAGTTAAAGTATCAATTGAAGAACTGAACAGTCGTATTATTGGACAGTTATTTGTCGGAGACATAATGGTCGTATATAGCACATTTCTTGACAAAACAAACAAATCCCATCGAATATTACGGGCTGATTTGACAGATGAAAAAGGAAATATGACTATAACATTAAGTATACCTGCTCATTTAATTGAACAACATGAGCAGAAAATTATACAAGGCAAGAGTATATCTATAACAAATTTCAAAATACTGCCTAAAACCGTTTATGATCGTGGCGATTGTGATAAAATAATTTCACTAAATGAATCGAGCATTATAGACACTGTTCCTGAAGTCTGTAAAGAATATTGTTTCATTCAAGATACAACCATTAGGCAATTTGTAGAAAGAACAGAAATGTACCCAATTGGTACAATTGGTGCAGCTGTTACACTTGCCAAAAGAGTTGGATTGCACTACATATTGCATATCAAATATGGAGATTCTGAAAGTGATTGTGCAACAGTACGTATTCGCATACCACTTATACTTAATTTTTAATAAATAATATGTATTAATTCAATATATAACTATTCTAATTTGTCTTTTTCAATTGCAATTGTTTGATACATATGAAAAATTCTTTACTTCAATGGAACAAGAATTGCAGAAAGGACAATTTCCTTTGATCCTTTTGAAAAACATAACAAAAAGGACAGATGTAAAAGATAAAATATTTTGAACAACCCAGTCAACTTTTATAACTGAACTTAACACAAATGCAGTTAAGAATCTTGGAAAACTAACGACATCTAACCATGCCGTAAGTATAGAAATAATGATATTTTTGCTAATTTTGAATTTCATATGTAATATTGTACATTAACATTTGAAAATTTTATAAACAGGTTGAAGGTATGCTAAAAGCATTAAATTCTTATTCAACTCCATTCGAGCCTGTTTGTGCAATATGCAATTATGTAATCAGTTCATCCATACTGATCAGCAATGCAACAATTTATTGTTCAAAATGCAATAATAATTGCCCTTTTGCATACAAACATTGTATAAATGCTACAATAGAATCTATCACAAAAAACATTGTTCATTGCACTATCAGGGAACCTTTAGTCCATGATTTACTTCCTCATTTAAAACCCATGTCATATGAAAAATATTTGCAAGAAAAGGAAACCGTTGTCTATATGCTACATGATTTCAGAATCCAGAGCAAGTTCTTATTGAATGAAGATAGTGAACTTTTACATGTCATCTGACAAATGAAAGGTACATTAACATCTTGACTCAACATATTTTCTTTCGAAAATGTCCTCTGCTTAATTTAAAATGTTATGATTTTCTTTTTAACTACTTCTTTGTCTGTTACACAGATGACAAAGACCAATGACATCGCAATTATTGGAATCCAACATGTTTCTTTATATTATGCTCTAATTCCAATAGAACTATTTAATTTTCAATTTTAGTACATTTATCAGGAAAATGTACTTATTACACAATACTACACAATACTTTTGTACAATATTTTTTGATCTAAGTACACAATACTACACAATACTCTTGTACAATATTTTTTGATTACCGTATTGTTGCATAATTTCTGCTCATTATCATTATGTTCAATGAACTGGATTAAGAACAATTTTCCAATTTTCATGTCTAAACTGAACCCAATTTTCAATTTCTGTACATCCAAGTTCAGACTAGGCCTGTGAAGAAACATTAATGAAAAAGGACAGGGTGTCATACTGAAAGATGAAATCTTTATTCCTATTATAAACTCATAATATGCACACTGGTCTAATAGGCTTTTAATTGCAGTCACCCTACATGATTGGATAATCTTCATGATGGCATTTTTCGCTAAAGTATCATAGGATTGATTCATATTTGGAATTTCCATACAATTGGTCAGTCATATCGATACTGCTCAATGCTTATAGAACGAAATTTTCAGGCAGCATTTATGGTCATGGAGCCTGTAATACTGACACTTCTAGCCTCCAGGGTCATTGGTATCATGATCAGTGTTAGAAGAATGACGGGCCTGGACTGAACTGGCCAATCCGACCATTTGGATTTGACAAGGTTATTCTTGATGGACTTACTGTATTGCCTTGGTCATGCAGTTTATGAATTGTTCATCAGATCAGATGTTTGTATAATGGCTGTAGCTAGATGTCAAAAGCATTCAGTGGCAAATAATGCACTTAGTATTTACTATTTATCTTTATAATTGTTCTTGTTTGAAATGCCTTCTTCTAGGTTGGTTGGGTTGTATTCGAATTTTGAGAACAAATTTACTTCAGTCTATCTGTTATGATCCGTCAATTTAAACTTTGAAGTATCTACAGCTAGTTTTAACATTTGAATATTTGTGGGGATGTTGGTCAATAGGTTAGCTTTTGATTGATGTAAATTGACTTGAGTTTTATTGCTGATAGAAGGCAGGAAGATAAATTGAGGAAGAACTACCTGGGGAGGTGTTTGGAAGCTCAACATCTGGCAACATTTTCTAGCAGTTGAATGTTTATGGACTTGTTCACTTCCAACTTGTAAAGGCATTTTACATTTGAAGCAGCAAGCAATGGCAGAGTAGAAGCAATTTTCTCTTTTTAGCAGCTGCACCATTCCTTGTATTGTGAACATAAAGCTTCGGTCACAGTTAGAGAAATAAAGGAATTGTGCCACAACTACAAAGTTTTTGTCACAAGAAAACAAATGAAGGAGCATCAGTTTAAAGTTACACAAGAATGTTACTAACTTACTAGAGAACTTTCCGTATTTGTTTTATAATTTTTTGAGGGTTAATGCAGATTGACTGTTTGCAACTGCTTTGTTTTGATGGATTGAAAATAAATTGTCAAGTATTACTGCAAAGCTTTTGAAATATAGCTAAGTTTTCCAGTCAGAAAAAAGAAACAGTGGTGGTGATCCCTTTTGATATTTAGTGTACAATTTGGTTGAAGGAAACTAAATATTTATTCCATGTTTAAAAGCATTTGAATGGTAGGATTCCTGTCATTCATTATCAACAAAAGTATAAGTCTACAAACTATCCTTGAATTTACAATCTGTGCTTGCAGTTTGTAAAATTTGATTTTATTGGTTTTATGTCTTGCAAGAACTTTTTCTTTTTTCAAGCAATCAACTGCAAGGATTTCACTTTGCTGACCATAAACAGTCTCCATATAAGCCCTATCCTCTGCACTCCACAACTTAATTCTTACTCCCCTTGCAAAGCTCTGTAGGTGTTTGTTTTTCCTGTAAACTGCTTGTTACCTATATTTTCAAGGTTTTGACTTGATCAAGGGTTTCAGAGAATCTTGCAATTGATGACTGGGTCTAATGAGTAGCTACAAGGAATGTGAACGGCTGTTTTCAAGAAGTTTTCATAAATCTATTTTTTCACAGGCTGTTCATGAATTACATAGATCATCATTTTTGGGACAAATGTGAGTGCATTAATATGTGAACTAGAGGCTGCATTGCCCACTAAATACACGGAATTCTCTCTTAAAATCTCTGTCAAATTGCTGCAGAACGTTATTGTATGTAGCTAAATAGGGCAAATACCAAATTAGCCACTTATGACAGCCAGGAGCCCCAAGAACGTAGAAGCTAAATTTTGCAGGCTGATTTGACACTTGTGGAGGATCTTGTGCTTGTGCTTTTGGATGTACAGTAAATGGGTGCCCTAATCTCAACTTTTTTGAAGGAAGTGGTTGCATGCTGTACACCTATGGTCCAATGGGGACAGGGTATATCTTTTAAGTGAAACCACCATCTCAGTTTTTGCAATCAGGTTGTCATTTGTTGATAAACATTGCTTTTGCTCTGCATTATAGGCACATGAAGTCAGTTCCCTGAAACAAGTTCTCAAATTCATAGGGAGGTAGATTTACTATGTTAATTTGATCCTGGAATTTGATGGTCCGATTGCCTTCCTGCAAATCAAGTCATAAATTGTGGGCATATAGCTACAGATCTCTACATTATAGGTTAAGGTGGATGTCAAAATCAATTAGTTTGGCAAATGTCTTCTAATGACATCAGATTTCATATATTGTTATCCTCTAAACCCATGGGTAATTTGTAATAAGAGTTTAGAATATATCTTAAGAGTCGAAAGAGCTCCCTTACATTCTTCATTGCCCAAGGACCTTGGTTGAATGGTTTTGGGTAGCCTCATTGTTATCCATAGCTTCAATAAACATAGTCACATTCCTTGCTCATGCAAGTTCATGTGGCCCACTGTCATGCAGGATGTACCTTAGTGTGTGAAACTGTGGTTTTAATTTCTAAGTGATTTCTGATTATATGGTTTCTCTCTTTGGCCAAGTCTTAGGCTTTAGCAAGTGTCAATGCAAGCACAGGCTGGGAAATGTCCTTCAAACATCCAAAATTTCTTCTATTCTGATTTCATTATCCATAGATGAGGTCTGTAGCTAGGGATAAAATAGTGTTTGTTGTTTTTGAAACACCACGTAGTTAGTCAACAAGAGGTTGGACAACATTAGTCTGTCAAATCAGTTATATTATTTGGCTGTGAAAATGAATGTAAAAATGGCAACCCTGTTAATCAACTGCAGATTTTTGGCAGATTTCAATATTTTCTATTAATTGTTTCTCCTGGTATACTATAAATACCAGATTTGGTTTAGCTTATGATTTTCATTTTCTTAAAGATATTTATATATTTATTCAAATTTCACATGGATATTTTTTGCTTATTGACAATGGTATATGACCACTACCAGTAAATAGCTTCATAGATTGCAGATGATTTTGACCATTGTTCTTTAATGAAAGTTGGTTGTGGTTGTTGTTCAAACAGGTCCCAAGACTGGCATCCGAGCCATGCTACTTCCTTCAGTCAATGCCCTTAAAAGAGAAAAAGATCCTAAAAAGAGAGTGGTTATTACAGGCATGGGGCTAGTTTCTGTTTTCGGAAATAATGTTGACACATATTTTGAAAGACTCCTGGAAGGTCAGAGTGGGATTGCCGCTATAGATCGCTTTGATGCTTCAAAGTTTCCCACAAGATTTGGAGGACAGATTCGGGGATTCTCATCAGAGGATTATATTGATCCAAAGAATGACCGTCGTCTGGATGATTGTATTAGATATTTCCTGGTTAGTGGGAAAAAGGCATTTGAAGATGCAGATATGGGAAAGGATAAAGTAAAAAAGATGAGTAGGTGAAGGCTCACTCAGGGTTTGAGGTTTAACATCATTATAATCAACTAATGACAGATTAGTTCTAGACTTTTTCTCATTATTTTAGTTCCAAAAAATGATGTGATTGGATTCTCATTAAACTAAATTTAATTTGCTAATGGGATATGATATGATTTTCAGCAATGGCTTTACCATAACAATTGAAAGGGTCTGACAAGATTGCAGCTAAAATTAGCCTCAATGTTGTCTCACATAAGTTTCTTTTTTGGGTAGAAAAAAGACTTATTAACAAGAGCCGAATAGAAGAGTAACAAAGCTAATTAACAGAATAAACAAAAAACATCAAAACACCTGTTAGGGCAAGCCTCCTTGAATTTCTTACAGTGTGACTGTTGACATAACTAGGGGTTGTTCCATGTTTAAATATTATTTGACAATTTTTGGCTTCCCCTGTCTTTTGTGAACAGTGGATTTAATTACTTCTGATGGTACTTGGGTTTCAGGAGTTCTTCCTGGAAGTCCTTTTGGCAAATTTGGCATTTTGGCATTGTTGCAAGTATCTATGGTTTCTCCCAATATTTATGTATTCTCCTTTATTCTGGTTGCCAATTTGTTTGATATTTTCTGAGTTTTCTTAGGTCCAAGTTTATTCTTACCAATATTTTTAGATAACTTCTGATATTTTCTCTGATATTTCTGATAAAATTTCTTTTTGGTTGTGATCCCTTTTGATATTCAGTGTACAATTTGGTTGAAGGCAACTAAATATTTATTCCATGTTTAAAAGCATTTGAATGGTAGCATTCCTGTCATTCATAATGCCAGTAAAACCTAATGGTGCAGTCTTAACATCTTTGCTTGGTGCCTGTAAGGTAAACACCAGGAATCCTATTTTTCCTCAATTAAGTGGAACACCATACGCAATCTATAATTGCAAATAGTGTTAATCCAGAATGAGATTGAAGCCATATTGGCTCTACTGTGCAGGTAACACTGTTTGCAGTTCATTGTGCTAGATGCCTTTACTATCTGCTTGCTGCTAGATACCGTAATCCGACCAGGACATGGATTGGTCCTGTAACTCCAGATTTTGCTAAAGAAAGCCTATGGATTCACTATGTTACTGCAATATATTTTTCCATTACCACTCTGACCACTATTGGGTATGGAGATCTGCATGCTCAAAATATTAGCAAAATGATGTTTGATATCTTCTACATGTTTAATCTGAGCCTGACTGCATATTTGATAGGAAACATGACAAATTTAGTTGTACATGGCACAAGCAGGACCAGAAGATTTGTAAGTAAAATGTTTCAAATCGGTTTGTGTTAAGGAAAGTTTTAATATACACATTTTCCTTTTTCAATACAAAATTGCCAACTAATAGTAAAATATGACTTTGATTTCAATTGCAGAGGAACACAATTCAGGAAAAATTAAGATTTTCTTTTAGGAATCGGCTGCCACCGCAAGTACAGGATTAAATGTTAGCACATTTGTGCCTGAAATTTAGAACAGAGGACTTGCAAGAAGAAGAAACTTTGAATGATTTTCCAAAGGCAATCCCTACAAATATTACAAATTACTTGTTTTTCCCGATTGTTGATAAAGTGTATCTTTTCCTTTTTCAGCTGGGAAATGCCATGTACTTATGATAAGAAAGCCCTGTGTTGGTTTTGTCTTTGATAGTGGACTTCAATACAATAACATGGAGAAAGAAATGACCAGATAGTTTCTTATGGTTGGAAAGGTTTCAGAGATGAAGGCAGGGTACTTTTCCCCAAGAGAGAATGTCATTTTGAAAAATGAAGCACCCACAGAATTTTAGGCAGGGTACTTTTCCCCAAGAGAGGATGTCATTTTGAGAAATGAAGCACCCATAGATTTTTATGTGTTAGTGTCAGGTGCTGTGGTAGGTATCTTTTTGAACGCTTTCAGAATTTTATCACTGGTTTTCTTTATTTCCTTTCTTAAATTTGTGTCTTCAAACAAAGAACTGGACAAATGCTTGGTAATGTTCATGTTGAGCAAAAATTAACAGAGCATTTTTGTTTCGTTTTGCAGAACATACTAGCAGACAAAGATAAAACAGCTCGGGCAAGCTATCATCTTCAAAAGAGAAGTGATTATTTTTCTTCTTAATATTTTGTTGTTAGGAGAGCAACAGCCCAAAACTTTAGTATTTTTGGGGAATTTTAACATGACAAGCACAAAATTAGAAGTTAGAAGGGTTGGAAATTACCTACGATTAAATTTGGAACAACAATTTATTTTATTTTATGCTTTTTAGTTAGACTGGAGAATTTGAACTATAGAAAATGACCATGTTTCTTTCCAAAATAACTCAGTCGGTTTTTCCTCAAGCATTGGCAGAGTCGACAGTGTCTCCAGAAATTAGAAGGGCTGGAAATTATCTATGATTTAATTTGGAACAAAAATTTATCTTATTTTATGCTATTTAGTCACAGTGGAGAATTTGAAGTATAGAAAATGACGGCTTTCTTTCGACAATAACTTACGGCATATGACCCAGCAGGAACAAAGAAGTCTTTGAAAATGTGCCCAGCTCCTGTCTTTCTGTTGCTTGAGCTTCTCTTGCAAAAATGCTAAACTGTTGCACTGATTTTGGTAACATATCTATGTCTGGCATTTGCCCAATATTTCTATATAATATTTTCTCAGTTTTGCTATTATAAGAAGCTGTTACTTGACTCACTCTAGTTCCAGAGTGACGGTTAAATATGAATGTTCTAACATGAACTGCTTTTTGTTCATGAGCAGGTTTATCAGTCACCGAATTTGCAAACTTCTGGAAACCTTTTATGACACATGCTTGCAGTTGTTCTTTGCTCTGCACTTTTGATCGTTCAACTAGGCTTTTCAAAATGGCAAGTCATGATGTCTTTACTCCCTTTCTTTAGAAATAGAGATAGTGAAACTTTGAAATATTGATAACGTTAAATGGTAAACATTCTGCATAAATTTTCAAAAATACTTTTTGGATGGAATTTGAACATGCTTACAAATGTTGATACAATGTTACTTTGTACTGATCTGCCTTTATGAATCTATAATTTACAAAATTAGCTATTGGACCAACTTATCAGCTTGGCTGCTCAAATGTTTTTAGATTAATTTGCCTTTTATACAAGCAGTTTATTATGTGATAGACAATAGTTGTTAGGTCCTCAACACAACATGAGAATCAAATAATTAAAACACAAAATGGCGAATCACATTCCTTGTTATTGTTAAATAAATTGATTGTGTCATACTTGGCTTTGGAATTACTTTGGCTATATAGTCGTTATCACTTTAAAGATTTCTTCATTTCCCACCGCAAGATTTAGGTCATGTGCTCTCTAGCAACCCTGTTTTATTCCCAAATACTAGGCTTGGTATCAATACAAACCCGACTATCAGATTATTCAATATTTTAGGAATGCTTTGGGATGCTATAAAAAACAATTCCATGGAACCATAAATGTAAATTAACAACAAATGTACAATAATTTTTCTGAAACATAATGGCACTTTCCCCATGATTGCATACAGGAATATCTGTATTATTCCTGTATCTACTCTCTCGCTGATTTTGGCTTGCTGTCTCACTAATTTACTGTGTAGCAGCAACAATCAGGTTGTCTAATTATGAAACTTGTCATAATTACCTTTTTTGTCATGGTTTATGTGCCAAATTATATATTTGCTGCATCAATTTAGGTTGTTTTTGACTGATTTCAACTTGCTGTCTCACAGTAATTTAGTCTAAAACAACATAAATCTGCCATCCATTTTAGGATATATCTCACTAAATTAGTGTGCAGCAACAACAATTTACTGTCACAAAGGATAAAATCAGGAAAACAAACTTGCTATCCAGCACTATTTTTTATTCAGAAATAGGTTTTCATAATTACTCTTTTTGCAGTGATTCATGTGCCAATTTACATCAGGTATTTGGTGCATCAATTTAGGCTTCTTCTAACAGATATAGTATCCAGGCTGTTTATATCACCGGATGGCGGCAGCTCTTTATGACATAAAAATAATTATTTGACAACCATCTGCACAATCCATTTTCAGCGAAAACGCTCTTTATGGCATAAGAATAATTATCTGACACTCATCTGCACAATCCATTTTCGACAAAAACCCTTATCGCTATGGAACAATCTCTTGATTTCAACTACCCACTACATGATTGCTTTTGGGACTTTCCATTAGTTGCAAAATTAAATGTGGTGGTTGTAGCATTTACTGTTAAAATTTTTGTTATTAAAGTTGATAGATTTAGGGATCTCTGCTTATTTTTGGCTTGTCATAATTACTCTTTTTGCAGTGATTCATGTGCCAATTTATATCAAGTATTTGGTGCATCAATTTTAGGCTTCTTCTGACAGATATAGTATGCAAGCTGTTTATATCATCGGATGGCGGCAGCTCTTTATGACATAAGAATAATTATTTGAGAACAATCTGCACAATCCATTTTCAGCAAAAACGCTCTTTATGGCATAAGAATAATTATCTGACACTCCTCTGCACAATCCATTTTCAGCAAAAACCCTTATCGCTACAGAACAATCTCTTGATTTCAACTACCTACTACATGATTGCTTTTGCGACTTTCCATTAGTTACAAACTCTGTAACATTGCAAAAGTATGTACCATCCTGTCATCTGACACTAATTTAATGTAAAATAACACAAAATTATCATCCATCTTAGGATATATGCAAATCTTATGGATCTATATTGCACACGTATGCAATGAAACCCAACTTTCAACATCTAATCAAACTTAACACTCGTACAAACTCTGTCATTTCCACTTGCTAAAGAATTTCTAGATTTGGGTCATCTTACTGAAGTGACATGTTGACTGCATTTTAGAGAATTTAGCACTAAACCATACTTTCAACGCAATATAACACTCATAATTTGCATTGTAAGAGATGCATTTGCCAGCAACGCACACCGGTAATAATGGTCCTGAGTTTCACTAAGTTAGCATATTCACCACTACTCACAGTTTACATTGTACAAGCTTCGTTTCCAAGCAACGTGCACCAGCAAAAAGCCACAAGTATTGCTTTTATTGATCTTTCGAATGAAACTGGTGAGCGTTTAGTGGTCTTGGGAATGCAAGTATTGGCTCTTTAAGAGTGAGGTGCTAGTCTATGTGATTTTTAGTGCACTATGGTTCCAGACTGGTGTGGAGAGGTTATTCAGATAGGGATATTAGCTATAATAGCGGGAATCATTCTTGCTACCATTTTTAGAACACATAGTGAGGATAATTATAGACGCTCAAATGCAAAAACACGGAAATAAGCTCCCGATACATGAAACAACCAAGGTTCCTGATTCAAATTACTCGTCAACTCAGTCCAAATGGACAATCTTGTGGCATAAGTGGATCAATTTCTTCATTATTTCACGTCCATGTAAAGACTTTGGTTTCCAGTTCTATTTCCGGTGGTGGCATTGCAGAGGATGTTGTTGCTGTTGTTGTTGTCTTGTGTAATATGGATTAGTAATGATCATTAGTTTCGCTGAGTCAGTAAAAGCGTCTCTGTAAAGACTTTGGTATCCAGTGTCTACTAGTTTTCTTGTCAACTGTTTCATAGTATTATATGCCTGCATGGTATGCAAGCATATTCAAACTTTCAATGACATTGCTTCCAACTATGATAAGCTCAAGCATCTTTATGGGAATGATACTGCTACTGCATCTACAAGTTGATGATCGAGAATTATTTTGATAAGTCAATTTGTATGCTGCCATTGAGAAGTCTGTGAGGTAATTTGGTCTTTTGTTACCAGATGATTCACTGCATAACCCATAGGTTGGCTTTTGATTGATGTAAATTGTACAAGCTTCGTTTCCAAGTATTGGCTCTTTCAGATCTTTTGAAATATGTGTTGTTTCCATTCACAAACTGTCTCAATGCAATACCCATCGGAGTGAGGTGCTAGTCTATGGAATTTTTAGTGCACTATGGTTCCAGAATAACAACCAAGGTTACTGATTCATAGTATTCGTCAACTCAGTCCAGATGGACAATCTTGTGGCATAAGTGGATTGATTCCTTCATTATTTCACATCCCTGTAAAGACTTTGGTTTCCAGTTCTATTTCCGGTGGTGGCATTGCAGAGGATATTGTTGCTGCTGTTGTTGTCATGTGTAATATGGATTAGTAATGATCATTAGTTTCATTGAATCATTAAAAACGTCTCTGTAAAGACTTTGGGATCCAGGTCCATTTTGGTCATTACTTCCACTAATCAGTAAAGTTCCAGGTTAACTATAAAAGGGTATCTGTCCACTAGTTTTTTTTGTCAAATGGTATTATATGCTGCATGGTATGCAAGCATATTCAAACTTTCAATGACATTGCTTCCAACTATGATAAGCTTAAGCATCTTTATGGGAATGATACTGCTACTGCATGTACAAGTTGATGATCGAGAATTATTTTGATAAGTCAATTTGTATGCTGCCATTGAAAAGTCTGAGGTAATTTGGTCTGTTGTTGCCAAATGATTCACTGCATAACCCTTTAAGGTTTCGGAAGCTGCGAAATGTCGATTTGATTGGATTTATTTCAACGGTGTCTCTTGACACCACCTTCTAGTTTCTCATAAATTTCAACCCTGTTCTGATTGCTGGTTATTAAGCATGTTGCCCCCCTTGCAAAGTTGTACAGGTGTTTGTTTTGCCTGTAAATTGCTTGTTACCTATATTTTCCAGGTTTTGACTTGATCAAGGGTTTCAGAGAATCTTCCAATTGATAACTGGGTCTAATGAGCAGTTCAGTGACTGTAGCATTTTTTGGTAGAGACTTGTTTGAAATTATAGCTATAAAAATAGCAATTTATGCCATTGTTTTTAACAATTGAACATTTGGATTGAATTTATTTAGTTTTATCTTCATGTTTTATACATCAAAATAAAAGAATCGAAAATATGACTTGAATAGATCATTATTGCTGTTTGGTGGGCCTCCTTGGCCTTACTGCATGCCTGTATGAAGCTCTAGACTTTGTTAACCAAATGCCAGTAAAACCTAGCATCTTTAATATGTCCCAAACTGCCTTTTTGAGTTCGATCCAAAGAATGGTGCAGACTCTGTAACTTTGTCAAACATCTATGCATCCGATCGCCATTACAATGGCCTACAAAAGATTAGGAAAATGATGATAAAGCCCAGATAAACAAATTTTCTTTTCCAGCCACAAAATTTGTTGTCCATGATATTGAAGAGGAGCAAAAAGAACATTATCTCTTTCACCAAAGTGAGAAACTCATATCCTTTATGAATTGTTCATCAGTTCAGATGTTTGTGTAATGGCTGTAGCTAGATGTCAAAAACATTCAGTGGCAAATAATGGACTTAGTATTTACTATTTATCTTTATAATTGTTCTTGTTTGAAATGCGTTGGCATTTGATTGATGTAAATTGACTTGAGTTTTATTACTGACAGAAGGCAGAAAGATGTTTGGCAGTTTCAACATCTGGCAACATCTTCCAGCAGTTGAATGTTTATGGACTGGTTCACCTCCAACTTGTAAAGGCATTTTACATTTGAAGCCGCAAGCAATGCCAAAGTAGAAGAAATTTTCTCTTTTTAGCAGCTGCACCATTCCTTGTATTGTGAACATAAAGCTTTGCTCACAGTAAGAGAAACAAAGGAATTGTGCCACAAACTACAAATTTTTTGTCACAAGAAAACAAACGAAGGAGCATCAGTTTAGAGTTACCCAAGAATGTTACTAACTTACTGCACAACTTTCCGTATTTGTTTTATAATTTTTTGAGGGTTAATGCAGATTGACTGTTCGCAACTGCTTTGTTTTGATGGATCGAAAATAAATTGTCAAGTATTACTGCAAAGCTTTTGAAATATAGCTAAGTTTTCCAGTCAGAAAAAAGAAACAGTGATGGTGATCCCTTTTGATATTCAATATACAATTTGGTTGAAGGCAACTAAATATTTATTCCATGTTTAAAAGCATTTGAATGATAAGATTCCTGTCATTCATTATCAACCAAAGCATAAGTTTACAAACTATCCGTGAATTTACAATCTGTGCTTGCAGTTTGTAAAATTTGAATTTTTGTTTTTGTTCTGAAGCACTAAAGGCGAGACTAGCTGCCTTTGCTTGACCAATCCTTGTTTAATTAAGGTTCTCAACCACATTGACTTTGCAACATAAACTTTTGGTAATTTTGTTTAACCACTCCTCTCCTTGCGTTGAATGAGAAAATCTCTTTCACCTTCCCAATCACATTTACTCATGAGTAATATGCCTGAGAATACACTTCCTTGGAACCTTAAAAGGTGTTTTAGTGCATTATAATTTAATTTGGGAAACATTAATATTTTTCGTTTTATATATATGTATTTAAATTGTCTTAAATAGGGATTAGAAGGTTAATTAACGTAAATAGGCTTTGTTTTGTTTAGATTAATTTCTATCTTTTTACTATTAATTAAATAGTTTTTATATATTTTTAACATGAATGTTTAATTCTTATTTTAATTTTATATTTTTAATCTTATTTCTTTTATTATAATAGTTATCTCATTTTAAGATTTCTATTTTAATCTTATTTTATTTAATCCTATTTCTTTTATTATAACAGATTATGAAACATATGATTATTATTATTAAAATGATTAGAAGCAAATAAGAATGGAATAAATGATTAACTGCAAAATCATATTAGGGCTTTGTTTTATTTTATTTTATATGTATGAAGACTAGGAAGAATATATTCTTTTTATTAAATCTCATTCATCTATGTAATTTTAATTTAAAAACAAAAAAACAAAATATTAAAGAGCTTTATTCTTAAATAGAAGTCTATTTGGTAATTACAATTTCATAAACGAGGCCAACTAGATATGTTAAATTGTTGATGAAGGCTAACATATTTAAGAAATGATGCAAGAAAGAAGAACAATGAACATATGATTGACAATAACTAAAATATTAGGGTTGGAAGACATGTGAGTGGTTAATAAAAAATTTGGTAATTGTAACAATAATAAATCTCTCTAGTGGGAAAACAGTGGCCACCACAGTCGATGTTATCCTTCACTAGATTGAAATCCATAGAGATCTTTCAGTCACTTGCGACCAACCCCTCCCGAGGAGCAAACTTAACCGTCTACATTTGATCTTCTCCTAGCCTAGAATTCTCCAAGGAAGTGTCCTGGGCACAACATGGTAAAAAAAATCACAAATCTCCATTTATAAAATGCAAATAGCACAATAGATTTAATCTCAAACCTATCATTAAACCATATACCAGGGCAACCATGGAGATAGCCCCCACTTTATCATACATATTATTAATTTTGAAAATAGGGTTGTACAATATCATGACTCAATATCGTGACTTGTCAATACCACATGTTAAAAAACCATAACTCATTTCATAAGACACTTGTTTATGTGATAATTTTTTAAGTCATTAATTTAATTAAAATGGAAAAAGAACACTAACTACTTTAAAAGAAATATCATTTAATTTGTGTACACTATTAAGAATATTTTGAAAAACTCTATGGAAGTTATATCCCTACTATTCACTAAAAATTATTAATAAGTAAATTAGAAATTCCAAAAACTTTATTTCAAAATAGACATATCTATTAACACAATTTTTTTTATTAAATCTTAAATATACTTTAAAAAATTATTTTAATAATAAAAACATTCACAATTCATATTTATATTAAATAAATATAATCACAACTTTGTATTAAATAATAATCATTAAAATAATTTTTTTAATTTTAAAAATACATAATATTAATAAATATAAAAAATGTCGTAAAAATGTTGTAACAAATAAACCAGCCATAAACGTAAAAAAATATTGAAAGAAAAAAAAAATTAATATTATCTGCGCACCTTCAAATTGTTAAAAAAAAAAAACCCAAGACAAATAAAAAAAATAAATAATAAATAGTATCAGCTCCAACCTGCATCTTCCATTAGTACCGTCTAGTATAAAATCATTACAACGTGAAAAAGAAAAGGGTTAGCAAATTTATATTTACACGTTGCTACAGTGGAAAATAATGAATACATGTATCTAAATTTGCGTGATTGAATACAGTCTTGTAGAAGTAAGAGTTTGCATCATTTTTCGACTACTTTTGAATTTTCGTTGTTATTATAAATCGGGAAAAAGATGATCCTTAGTGTCGAACTTTGGTTCTTTATTTCACAAGTTATCTTCGATGGAATGTGTGCGGACTTTATTGTTCCGTAGGATGGGATCCTACAACTAAAACGTGGCATATTTGTATTATCAACATGTGAAAGGGAACATATTATCAACGAACAAATAATTCTATATCAATATTGTTTATTCACGAAACTGAAACAATTTCATTTTTGAAATTTAGAGTAAAAGGAATTTGGTATAATACAAATAAACCAAGAATTTTTTAATAAGAAATTTGTGATAAGATGTATCTATTATTAATGCCTTAGTTATAGACAAAAATGATTTTGTCATCATATATTTTTATTTTTATTTTTATTTTTTTTTATTTTTGTTAATTTTAATTGAAATTTGGTAAATATTTAATGACTTTTTTCAAAAAATATTATTTTCAATTAATTTTAACAAACATTTTGTAAATATTTTTTAAAATCTTGAGTTTAAATTGTTTAATATGTAGAATTTGAGTGCCCCTTGAAGTTTTAGGGTCTTGAATCTATTTATGTATTCAAAAATGCATTTTAAACGAAGAAATCAAAGCGCAAATGTAAATTTTTTATAAACTTTGATACCATAAATCATATTGTGTGTGCCATAGGCGTGAAAAAATATTCTATTATCTCCTCTTATATCTAGTATCTATTTGTGATAATATACACAAAAATCAATGTTATGGTTTTGTTCAATTAGTTGAGCCATAAACTTATAGCACTTTATATAGATCAATGATTAAATATAGCTAACACACATGGGGTTATTGGTTTTAATTGTCGTTAGTGTTGGCCCATCATAAGTCCAACTATTTCAAGAAAAAGGATCACACCTTTGATGAGAAAGAAAAGACACTTCCTTTTACCATCGAGGCTAAAGTTTTACTAAGGTTTGTCTCAACAAGAAATGGATCTAATTATGCGGTTTGGTAACAAATGTGAGGTGCATATAAAGAATATATCCCATTTATTTCTATTGGGTGTTATTATGTATATCGCACTCACTTAATTTGCTTAAGATGGGATGAAATGTTTTCCAAATATTTAATTCCAATTGGGTTTGGATTTGGTGGATAGAGAAAGAACCTATTATCATAGTCACATAGTTTTAAATATCTCCTATGTCATACTTCCACTTCAAGGATTGATTGGAAATGGTAAAATAGTGATAATATCACTCTCACATAATGGCATCGGGGCATGGCAAGATGTTTCAAATTGTTTTCTTGAAAGATGAGCTTAGTTGGTTGAACCAACCACTTGAAGGTATCTTTGTCAATAGGGAGGCTTTGGGTAAAAGTTAAATCCTCCATGTCTCTATGCAATCATCGAATCTACTCCAATATTTCACTACTCAATTCCCCCTTCCAATGTAGAGAATTTACTAATCGAAGTAATCTCATGCATGAGGATATCATGTAGAGTCTCACCCGATTCTTTGAAGATTTAGAATCTTTCAACAATTTAGAATGACATGAATGCACCTAATTGAGCTTAGAAATCATAGTAATCCATATCTAATGAAAATCCATCATGGACCATCTAGGTTAATCATACACTATGTACACCATATTGCACGAAGCGTCCCCGAACATGGGGTAAGTAACCATGAAATGTACCTAATATATTTAACATTCCTTAATATTAAATTGGTTGAATGGTTTACAAGATTATAGTCATAAATCTAAAGGATGTCCAACATAAAATTCTCATTGATGAAGATAAGGATGAGGTTACATAATTCATAATTACATAGATCTCTTTCGGGATTCAATTTCTGGAGTGGGATAAATTACAAAGATGACCTCTCGAAGAAGTTGAAAAACACATTTGATAAAAACAATTAATATTAGATTAATAAAAAGGAGAAAGAGTTTAATCTCTCTCAGTCCTCTTTCTTTCCAAAGAATTGAAAAGAACTTCGGCCTATGTGAATGAACTTAAACTGCAATTAGGCCAATGGATGTTGTTTTCAAAATAAAAATGGATAGCTTAATGAACTAGTCCAATGAACATGAATATATTCTATCATGTGTTCTACAAGACATTTCAAATCAACTAGGCTTAGAAAAATTAATGGTAAGGATTATTCCTTCAATTCTTTCTAAGGTTTATTGATAAGATGATAGAAAAAAAAAGGTTAATAAAGGAAAATTGAATTCAACTAACAAACTTATTTTCTAAAATGAAAAATCAACAAAATCATATAGAAATAATTAGGCAATGCAATTGGGAGAAGAATCTGAATTGAATTGAAAAAAATGGTAGAAGGACGTATGGTTTTCGAAACTTTGAATAAGGAAAGTATAAAGGATAATATGTGTTTTCATTGTATGAGATTGGGACATACACAAAGGAATTTCTTTCGAAAGTAAGGAAATTATAGAGGAGGTTTTTTTTTTAATTGTATAGGTGGGTACCTTGTCGGGGAGTTGCTTGCCAAAAACTTAGGACATGGAGGAAAGAAGAATATTGAAGGAAACATGTTTAGTCTCATTATGTAGCATATAATTTTTTTTTCTTCAAAACAAAATGTAGATATATATATTATGTTTTATATTAGTGTTCCTTAAAAATTTCATTCTCATATTTCTCAACTTGAATGGATAATTGACTCTGTTAGACCCATAATATCTTTAAGCATGTTCCTTCCTACTTCATCATTGAGTGAAGATACAAAGAAAAAAAGATATGGCATATAATTTTGCACTTATTTTGTTGGTTGCGGCTAGATTAAATTTTATAACAATGTGACAATTGATGTGTGCCATGTACTTGGTTATGTGAAAATTTATTTTATGTTCCCCAAATAAAGATACATAGTGGCATGAAGGTAGAATACGACAACATCGTCTTGCTGCGAAGTATGCACGAAAAAAACTGGTGTTGTCACTAGGGGTTTCATAGTGTAGCCATACATTATGCACATGTTTTATAAGTTTTGGATGACATATACAAGGAAAATGTATTCCCTAATTATTGGGCGAGAGTAGTTATCATGAATGAGCTGGACATCTATTTTTTGGAAATTATGCTTGATGGTGAAAAAAAACATGCCATAGTGGAATATCTAAGGTATTTCCCACTAATGGAGTATGTGAAAGATGCATCCATCGAAACTATCATCAAGCTACCTTTAAACAAAGGAAAGGTTGAGCGAAAGACTAGGTTGGAACTTTCCTATAGCCACATACATTCCTAGAAACATTTTAGTTAGTGGGACATATGTAACATTATTCATTGATAACATTCATAAATGTACCTAGGTATAGTTTTAGAAAAAAAGAATCATGGATTTGAAAATTTTTAAGGGATTTAAGTGATTAGTTAAAAAGTAATGTTATCGATCTATGAAGCATTCCATTATTAGTTAACTAGGTAGAATATCTATAAATGTATTTTAGAGGTATTTATCAAATAATTCTATACATTGGAAAAAGACATACATTGTATTGTAATAAAGGGTGTCGCTAAAGGAATTATCGAAATTTGGTATAAATAACTTATTATTTATATTATGCCACACGTTTAACAACTAAGTTGTTCGTGGGTATACATATTGTAAAATTATTATTTAATTTGTTATGAGAAAAGGTTGTATTATTGATTTTTTTAGTATCTTTGGAGGTACTTCAAGCACTAGGATTCGGTTTGGATAGAAAAGGTGCCACAAGAATCACTTGTGGGCTTGGAGACAAGGTAGAGTTTTTCACCCAACGAGTTTGGGCAAGCATGTGCATATTTAAATATGTGATGAAAGAGGATGATAGCCCTTATGTGAAAATCTAAAAAATGAGAATCATACGATTACGATTTGTAGAAATGGAGATTTAGTTTTAGAAGTTAATTTTGGGTTCATGTGGCACCAAATGGAGAGTCGGATTGAAAATTTTAAAGGACATAAGCTATCTTTTGACAAAAAGAACTTATATAAATATAGGTGACATTGGAGGTCACATTGTCCATTAAGTGCATCGAATCTCATGTATACATCTCTCAAAGAGAGCCACAAAATTAAGGAAGAGGGGCATGGATAAAAAAGTTGTTATGGGCATGCTTTTTCTCACCACAGTGCAAGGTTATTGTAGGGGGAAGGCTACATTATATGAGTGAGCTTTAGGGTTGTTTAGTGGTAGATTTTGTAGAGGAACCTCTATTTTATTGATCACTTCAAGGTTATTTCATTACAAGAAGCAAGAACACTCATTCAAGAACCCCGAAAAAAGGAGTAGTGATTCTGTTATTATATTGGGAGAAGGTCGCATATGTTGTGAGTGTTGAAAGGCCTTAACACAAGTATATTTCTCCCCTAGTTAGGAATTGTTGAAGGAAAAGAGCAAACGGTAAGCCACTTCTATTAGGGAAGTTTTGGAGGCAGGTTAGAGGAGAGTGAAGAGAAAGTTCTTGCTAGCCTAACTAGAACCAAAATGGAAAATGAAAACATACCTACAAATGAGGTATGTATTAGTGATGTTTTGGTTGATTTTATGCAAGGAATGGTTGTAGACCATGGGTTCCATTTGGAGGAATTTTCACAGGGTCAAGTTCATCATATGAGCAAAACTTCTAGTGGAGGATTGGGCATCATTTCTCGGTGGATGGCGATGCGTTGATAACTAGAAGTAGCCCTACAAAAGTTATCTTGAAGAGACGAAGATGAGATGAAGGTTGGATGAATATGGGTGATGAAAGTGCAACACTTTGATGGAAAAAGTGACAACTAGCCTAGATGATTGGAGATTGGGAATTGGCCAACCTATAAAGAAGATTGGAGTAAGCCATGTACACCAAGAAAAAGTGACTTTTGGGTAGTGTTAGGTGGCATCTCTTTTGGAGTCTTGAGGTGTTGTGCTTTGAAGGACTAGGGGCATACGAGTAGAGCGATGCGAGAAGCGAAGGAATGAAAATACGGGATACGAAATAGAAAGCGCAATTTTTTTTGTCATCGTCTCTTTTGTTCCATAGATTGTTGTATTATTCAATTTGGTTTAATATAACAAATATTGGGTTGTACATTATGTACACTATTTGTTAAAAATTATCCTACACTTGTGCATGTGTGATTTACATGACTTTATATTTTTTGTTGTGAAAATTATTTCTTATTCGGATTATTGGTTTGGTAGTTTTGATACTTTTTAAGACTCTAACCTAGATCCTATATTGTGAAAATTCGACATTGTATCGAGTGGTTCGGTTACTTTGGAACTTAGTGAATTATAGAGTTGTGCGCAACAAAGTATAGCATGAGAGGAGTTGGTCACATTTGAAGTGAAAATGTCAAAGTGGTAAGGTCTCTAGTATGAGGACATGTTTGAGGGTTGTCCAACTACGGTCCTTGAAGGAAAGGATAAGTTTGGCCTTGCAAGTCAACGGGATGCAGGATTTTTCAGAAGAAGCCATCAAAGCAAATTGACCCTAAGGCTAGAAATATATGAATATTTGGATACGATGGAAATATTTATCATCCCCTGGGTGTGTGTATGATTCCCTAATGCCCTCATTTCTGGGAAGAAAATTCCCCGTGAAAGTGTATGGCCTTGAGAATTTGTTCCTAGAAGAAGAACGAGAACTAGTGCGGTATTGGAGGACAGTTGAAGTCCACCGGGATGATAAGGGGTGAAGGTGACTTGACATCTAATGATATTTCTCGGAGTGGAGAGATGATATTATTGATTTCATTGTAAAGTATAGATGGAGATATGGCGAGGATTTCCTTGAAAGGGTTCAGGAATGGAAGCTGGCCTTCATCGAAGGGATCATTAGAGAGAAATTGCTGAACGGGGAGCGGGTGTGGGATGACTTAGATTCAGAAGAGGTTGTGGACAAAGGATCTAATCCATGTGGATATTGGTGGACACCCACCTATTCCACCTGAACTCTCCTAGTCGGTTTTCATCGATTTCTTATTTATAGAAGAATTTACTATTTTAGGATTTTTTAGGTCCTATAATTAGGGAGAGATTTTGACACCTAAAGCGATGTTTTTTTGTAGTTTGGAGTGTTAGTGTTAGTATTTACTTGTCTCCACTAAGGGATCGAAACATTTTGTCATCTTAGGTGTCCCATTACGAA
The DNA here is from genome assembly GCA_034641835.2 of Pinus albicaulis. Classification (NCBI taxonomy): domain Eukaryota; kingdom Viridiplantae; phylum Streptophyta; class Pinopsida; order Pinales; family Pinaceae; genus Pinus; species Pinus albicaulis. The sequence goes on from JAXQQM020080787.1 coordinate 74,825, forward strand.
TAAATTTTCATCATTCGATGGAATCATAGTCTGAAATTGTTTCATGCCCAGTTTGTCCTTGTCCGATAAGCTTCATTCTCCCTCGAGAAGATCATATTGGGTGACTCATTTCATGTATTGTTGAGCATAAAAACACCTATGAAATTCTGCGATGCTTAGAAGTCTTTAAAGTCAAAATCTCATTCAAAAGTCGGGTCACAAAGAATTCCCATTAGGTCATTGGGTTTTTCATTTTTCAGGGTCACTCCTTCATTTAGATGAGGTTGCTTTATATATGAAGGGACTAAATAAGATCTCATTGTGATGTATTTATTATACTTTCAAGTTGTATTTTTTCGGTCTAATGATTTTTATATCAAAATATCATTTTGATATAAAATTCAATATATAAATTCATTTTTTATTCTCCAAATGGAATTTCATGTTTTTATATGTAATAAATGAAATCTCGAGAAATTTTGTCAAAATGCAATCATTTACGGCTCGGTGGACGGAAATCCAAACTCCATGTTTGATCAGCTTTGTCAATGTGAAAGTAATAAAGCAAAAATAGTATCGATGTCAAAGAGGAAAGTAGACATTCGTGTGTAATTTAAGTCAAATTTCTCAAATCCACTAAAGGTATAAAGCCTATCAAGCACCTCAAAACAAGTCATTTTCCATTCAACCATCAAAAGTCTTAAAAAAGGAGAAAATTTGAGTTTGGGAGTTTGGGTCAAAAATTCAAGGCATTGCGTTTTTTCACCTCGGCCAACGCATTTTTGTCGAGCATACCTTCAATGTCGAAAATCCTGATACCAATTTACCTTTGGGGCCATGCTAATGTCCGATTCGTTCCTAAACTTCCAAACTCAAAAAAAATTCCTCAAATCCTTTGTAAAGATTCTCAAACACCTTTGACAAGTAGGCAACATGAAAATTTCACCTCCTTGCGATGTTTAAGAGGAATTTCATGGTGATTTTAGTTTCTTTGTGAAATTTGGAAGTTGGTTCATTAAAAACCTAGATTTATTCTTTGTTCCCATTGTTCCCAAATTTGACAACCATTAACCTCACATTCCCTTCCTACATCTCTATAAACCTTACTCCTTCCTTACAATGCCATATCCTTTCCCTAAATCCCTTTTTCCCCTAAACCTAAGTCCTAGGCATCTCGATTTCCTGAGCAACCCTATCAACCACAGCAGATAAACTCTAATTCCCAATTCCCTAAAATTTGATCCCCTATCACCTCCCCAAGGTTCAATAACCCACTTATCCACCTAAATGTTTTAAACCCTGTCCTATTCCTAAATTATTCCACTCCCCAGTCCCCGTTTACCTCCATCACTAGGGTTTGAAGCCTTTAAGCTCAAGATTTTAAAGAGGAGGACAAAGGTGTCAATGAGGAACAACACTGGTAAAGTGATCTAAAGGAGGAGAAGATTAACATATAGACAATAACCAAGAAGGAACTCATGTCACTCTCCTTGCTGTGTCTTGTTTTAAACATGTTGGTTTCTTTGAGTTTTGTAGGAGGGTGCAACGGTTAGTATCACCCTGTGTTTAAAAGGTTTTTCATCACAAATTTTCATGATGGGCATGTCAATCATGAGGTCCTTTACCATGTCCACTAATTCCATTTAAGCTACTATAGGGATCCCTAATGTGGGAAAATGGTTTAAAGGTAAACCTTGTTTTTGGTTATTATGAACCACATCTCAAACCTAGATATAAGGGATGATAAAGCATTCCCCTTTCTCTCATCTCCTTGGCTTGGTATGTCCCCATGATAGTAATCATGAAGTATTTCACTTGTGAGGGAGGCTTTCTTGACTTTATTCCTACCATATCCGACTCCTCATGCACTTCACTATAGTCATAAATACTTTATACACTATGTCTCCGAAAGCATTGACAATATAACATGCATTGTATAAAGGAGGAATTATAATCATCAAATGCAAATTCTTTTTCATCATTCACTCATTAAGATGGTAGTCATTACCCTTGACTTGAGAAGAAAGAACATTTCATGGGACACATTCTAGTGCAAATAAATTTTCCATTCACCCACCTAGTCATCTGTGAAGCGGTATCCCTTCAATGTCTCATCCTCATATCCTTCTCCCACCATCTCATCCCTGCTCCATGCATCATCACCTAGTCATATGCATTACGCCCTTCTGTTTGTCTACTTCTTCACCACCAGCAATCCTTCACCATCATCTCACACCATAAATCTTGAGGCATCAAGTGGTGAAAAGGACATTGGGCAACTTGAGCTAATGTGTGTGTGATGTTGAGCCAACTCCCAAGACTATCGGTGGGGCATAGGCATGTGTTTTCTTTTTCTTGGAGTGAAAAGGGCATGCCTTCTTCATCAAAAAAAATAGGCCAGAAGAAGAGAAAAGGTTTGGAGGCCAATCATCGATGGGAGAAGAGTATTGAAACGGAGTAGGATTTTCGGCTAATTGGCCTCGATGAGGAGGATGAGGGATAGAATCACCAGTGCATTAATAAGAAGCAAAGGGCAAAGATTAGTGAACTTCAAGCTAATATCGATAGAGCACAATATGTGATTAGTTTTCTTGAGCATGAAATCAACAAGCGGGAATGCCAGCCAGTTATTAGTGAGGTAAGGACCATCGAGAGCGAAAGAGGAAGAGGGCTAAAGCCTTGTTGGAGGAGACCTTCGAAATATTTTGTGAGATTGATGATGGGGGAGGATCAACATCCTATATAGAGACCAAAGACTAGAGGGTTGAAAAGAGCTCTGGCCCTTGAGAGGCAGAAGAAGTTGAGTTGGCGGAGCGGCTCACTCCGAGTGAGTTGCTTGCCGAGGATGTGAGGGGATGAGATTCATCGCTTGATAGAGCCAATTTTGAGCCCGGAGGACTTTCAAAGAGGAAGCCAAAAAGGATAATGATATTCGAGAGGAAAATGGGAAAGCACTATGCCATGAGAAATAAAATTGCAAGGGCCAAGCTCAAGCGAGCCCATGCAAAAATTCAAGCTTTGAACGAGAAAAAGGAGAAGGAGAGGCTAAACATACTTCTTTAGGTATCCTCATGCCTCAAACCTTGATCGGCAATTAACCTCACAATTTTGACAAATTTTGGCACATTTGTCACTTTGTTTGGATTTTTGGGCAATTTTATTTATAGGAAAATTTGCCAACGGTGCCATGTGCTTTGCACTTTTTTTGGAATTCCAAATGGAGAAATGGTCACCACCATCATGTTCAAAATGATGAGGACATCAATCCCAACAATTTTTATAAACTTTGGAGGAGAGCGGTCCCTCAAATGTGCAAAAAACCATCAATTTTCATGTTTACGCCTCCTTTTTTGACCTTGGCGCTCCGCTAATAGCAGGTCTTGGGAGAAGTGGTTTTGACAAAGAAGATGGGAACCATTTTGAATCTTTGAGCATATTTGGAAGCTAGACCTGAGATCTTTCAGCAGTTATCATGGAAGTGATTTCGAAATCGGGAAGGCCTCTAAATGAAGCACGAAAATTTATTATTTTTGTCATGTTTAACGCTTTTACCGGGGAAAATGTCATTTTCATCATCTTCAACAAATTTTGACTTTTTGACTTTTTATCTTGGGAAATGAGAAATTATTGATGTAAAAGGTATTGATAAATGTAAATGTCATGTTTTTATTTTTATCTAGGGTAGATACCTTGAGATAAGTCCTCTAGAGGGCAAATGAATCGATTTCCTCTTTTTAGAGGAAAATTGTTGAGTTTTCCTTGTCTTGATTCTTGTTTGGGAGTAGGTGAAAATGATCCCTATCTCACGGATTCGACTCCATGAGGCTATGAAGAGTGGTTTTGAGGTCTATATGATGTATTTCTCATTCATTGTAATTGTTGGATTCACTTGAGATTTGGCATCTCGAGGGACATATTTTTGTATTAGTTTGGCTAGACATTAATGATAAATTTGCATATTTTTCTTTGGGATCCATGTGGTATGCAATGTTTGACATAGTTTATTATTTGTGATAATTTTATGAATGTATTTTAAGTTCATAAGAAAATTTCAGAGTCTGGGATATTCTTAATTTCAAGTTGAAAGGTAGAATTCATGTTTTCATGCTGTTTTGGAAATTTTGCATAATTTGTTTATTTTCATCGATTTAGGAAAATTAATATTGTATGCTCTTCTGCTCTCACCAATATTTTCACCTCACCATAATCATCTTTAGAATTTCAAACTTTCTACCTACACACATAGAACACCTTGCAAATTTTGACCTAATTTCCTTGCCCTAGTTGTTTGACTCCTCTGTTCGAGAAAAAACGCTATACAAATAAAAAATAAAAACTGACTAGTATACCTAGCCTAATATCTTCTTTAGTCAATTATTTTTATTTGTGATCCATATGAAGAAGGGAAAGCCCTTTCCTAGCCTAGTAGGGCTAGCTGCTTATCTAAGCGTGGTTTGAGGTTACCTGAAATTGCCTTTCTCGGCTTTGAGAGTTCAATCCAAGTGATAACATGAAGCGAACACATTGCCATAAGAAATTTCATATAGAAATGATTGTAGTACTTTCAGAGAGATATTTCCAATGATATATCATACGCTCCCAAACAAAGATGTTGTGACCAAGTTACGACCCAGAAGTTGGATGCCCAGCTAACACAAACGGTGCCCATAAACTCATGGTGTCCCATCTCTTGGGGTGGGGGTTTTGTTTTTTAGGATTTTCCCTTGTTGTTCAATATTCAGGCCTTGACCTCATTGTAACCTAGTTCATAGGCATGTAGCTGCTACAATTCTTCTCGGAGAGATAAGCTATCATCGCGAGATAGTTTTATTTCCATTATGTACAGCAAGCTTATTTCGGTATTTGATATTAATGAAATGAAGTTTTATTTATACTATATTTTTGCTTTATGTTTATCTTGGCATTTCATTACATTCCTACATAAATCTCTCGATCGAGTATCGAGTTATCTGCTCTTTCTCGATCTTTCTTTGCATATCCCCAAAGGGTCGGTATAAGGAGTTAGGGCTCGATGCGGATTTGAACCTTTTGAAGATCGGTCTCGTAAGCGCGAGCGAACTCCGCCGACGAAAAGAAAGAGAGGGAGCGGAGATCCTATCAAAATTTGCTCGAGGAGCCCCTCGAAGTACGAAATGTAATGATGGATAATTTTCCGGGATCCTTCGACAACTACCCATCGAGGACACATCTTCAATGACACTTTGGAGGCAATAATTCAAGGTACAAGTTAAATTTGATATTCCCATATTTGAGGGAAAAAATATATGTAGGCATCGTAGATAGATGGAAGAATCTATTAGAAGCATATTTTTCAGTTCATGACTTTTCCCGATCGCGAAAATATTACTTTTTCACTCCTCGGAAATATTCCACCCTTATTAAGGATTAGTGGGAAACCTCTTTTGTGAGAAAAATGATGAGAGGGGAATCCTACCTATTCTTGGCCACACCCACTTGGGGTTATGATGCAATCGAGGAACAATACTACCCCTTGGGGGAGATATGAGGACAAATACATATAATAGAATACACTACAAATTCAAAGAGATGAGGATGTGCATTAGCTAACAATTTTTTCCATTCGTAGCCCAGAAAAATTTGGTTATCAAAGATGCGGGGAAAAATTAGTTGTTAAGCACCACAATTTTTAAGCATGTCCATACATGAAGAAAATAGGTTTCTCGATGTCTCCTCGCTTGGTCGACATCTTTGGTATGTTGCCAAGATTGATTAGAAATTCAAAACAAACAAGAGAGACTTTGGATATCAAGATAAAGAAAGCAAGTAGAAAAGGTGTCATAAATCATAAAAAAAGAAGAGCGAAGTTGAGGTGGCACGGGACAACCGTCAAAGTTGTAAGTGAAGAAACGATTCCATCGAATCGAAGGACATGGGAAAGTGGTGGCAGTTCCATAAGACCTCGATCACAACACCAGTGGTGTCGAATTAATCACTAGTGGCCGAGGCCACACGAAGGCTTACGAATCTGTGCATATTCAGCACCTCTGGAGTTAGGACACCAACAAGGGGAATGACAAAGGGAAGTAGATTATCCAATGCGAACTGGTGCCAAAATTTCCACCACTAAGATGCGGAAGAACACAGATATCCTGAGGAGAGGAGAGCCCTCTTCCATTATGAGATGTGGGTAGAGCTACTGATATAGTTCATTGTTGTGATGGGGCAAAATAACCTCCTTTTAGTATATTTCATGTGCGGCGAGTGGTTATCTATCAAAAAACACACCCACAATCGTACATCATCGAATTGTGACACCAAGGATGAGATCTTCATTTCGGACAAAAATCTCACCTTCCCTATAGCATTGGGCTGATTGGGTATTATGTGATCTTGCTCCTCTTGAGATTTGCGATGGATTATTAGGACAACTATACTTATGGAAGTGACATGTGTGTATGATTCTTGGCTTGTATTTGTTATTGTTACTTTGGGTCATAATTTGTACGGGATACTAGAGGTAGCATCACCTACCTCCATCTCTCTAATCACTTTATGAAGAAATGGAGGTAAGGGCTCATTTCCAAAACGAAATTTTGTTTCCTTATGATATGCCCTCACGGGCAAGAGATAATATTGTGGCAATGAACTCGAGACGAGGGCTCATCCACACAAAAACAATAGATGGAAAAAGTTATGGAGGAGTACACAAAGGACATCTTTAGCTCACCTTCGGGGGTTCTACTCTGCCTTTGGCATCGGAGTCGAAGCACTCCATCAATTTGAGCCCAGATGTCTTGCTACCCAATGGACCAATCTATCCATTATCACTCATTAAGTTGTGAAACATTTTCTTGATAGGGTCATATAGGTCATTCACCAAATGAACAGGGTTTCACGGGCCATTTTAATGTGGTATAGGAATTTTTTTTCATTTGAAGCTATCCTAAGTTTTATGATCACCTCCATTTATGCCATTTTAGTCAAATCTTTCCCATATCATGTCATTTTTCATTCCCCATGCATTCAAACTCAAGGTAACATCTTGTCATTTTGATTTGCATTGTTTTACACATGAAAACAACGATTTTGCTATGAGCGGCTAATTGTTTAGTAGTGAATGCAGTAGAAGCTTAACGCTAATTTCGTTGCAAAAATGCATTTTTTAACCTCGCTTGTTAGAGGATTGTATGAGGTGTAGTTACTACGATTAGAGAGGTAAGGTGGAGGTCATTCAAGGTTATGATAAAATTCAATCTGCATAGTCGTGTTTGATGTCATCATTACCCTTTTTTCTTGCATGTGTTATGATTGATGCTCGAGATGTTAGTTAAACCTTTAAACCTTACCTCAATTAGCCTTCTTTCATATTGTGGTTTATCTTTGCATGTGTGATTCGATACGGCAGAGCTACTTCATCGAGCCAAGCGGGTTCTTTGGAAAATTCGAACTCTACGGAGTGTCCTGACAAGCGAGGCGGTGAAGACTATAAATCATCGTGGGCTGCCCGAGAAAGAAAACAAATAAGGGTGGCCATTGTCATAGGTATGAGCCCATGGATATGAAATTACTCAATGAATACCTATTGCTATGGAGGTTTCGGAAAGGTTCGCTACTTGCAATTTTGCCAAAGGTTGCATGGCTTTCCTTTACATTTTGAAAGGATTTTGCCACCCGACTTCATGGGAATAGCATCGAGGTTGGAATCATAAACCTTATAGTGACACCACAAAAGAATGTCATCTGGCTACAAAGATCCTTAAAGGTGTTGAACAATTCTTTAAAGGTATCAAATTCACAATGTAGGATTCCAAAGAGTTTATCAAGCGGGAAAATAGTGAAGTCAATTTGAAAAATGCTATCCGTAGGAGTTTCATGAAGGATAATTATGTAAGAAACTATTGATGGTCATTCAAAATATTTTACTTGTGAAGATTTCACATGGTCTACTCATACCATCTCGAATTATTCTACATTTTGTAGGTAAGAGGTCACTTGACTTGCCTTTCTATTTATACGAAGTCTATGGAAAATTTCATATAAGGTTGAAATTAAAATTTGGGGAAAACGAGACATCTCTTTTTCATCATGGTCTAATTAAGTTTGTTAGTATTGGAGGAATTGAGATGGCTAGAGAGAGATTGGATTTATTTCTATTGATGAGTGGTTATGAAATTGATGTGTCCTAACTCCAAAGAGAGCCTAAAATCATATAACTACTTCATCACTAATTTAATGGCAGAATAGTTGAAGAAGAAAATAGATCATCTCCTATGACAGGTGAACATGAGAGAAGAACCTTTGCAAAGAGATAACCTCAATGACACCTACAAAATAGAAGCATACAATCAGCAAACAAGGTAGCAAGAGAGTCATGAAAGCCAGGACATTGGCTAAAGGCAATTGGAGGATATCCTTCCATGAAATTGACATTGTGAAGATTCACCCATTGTGCAAAAGTGAGGACATTGAAGGTGGAGGAAGAAAATTTGAAGAAAGGTAAGGAAATTTGAAAAGACTAGATTTTGCAGGTGATGATGTTGGTTTTATGTTTCAACCAAGGAAGCTAATGACCGGACATGAAAATAAGGTCATGCAAATGAGGCTTGAGAAAATCAATGAATTTTCCCGACCAACAAGCATCATAGCTTTGTCTCCATCGGCAAAGGAGAAGTGGTTATCGAGAAGAAAGGGAAAACGAGAAAATAATTGAGAAATCCTGATAAAGAAACTATCAAAGAGTAGTCGAGAGAAGCGAAGGTAAAGAGATATCGGTTTTAAATCTAGAGGCAAAGAAGCACGGAGGTAAAGTTTCAATTTGAACGGATGAGGAAAATATGGGAGAGCGGGTCTGAAGTGTTTCAAAGAATTTGGACAATATAGAAATGTTGACCCAAGTGGACTCATCCATTAGAGAGAGGAGGTCAAACACATGAAGAAGATGAAAATTCACTTAAATCCAAGAACGAGGCATTAAAATATCGTGGAATATCTTCGGGAGAAAGCTGGTTGATTCAAGTGGAGTTAGAAAAGAAAAGGGCGAAGATGAAAGTGGTAGAAGAGCCCATCGACGATGTATTGTAAATGAAGAAGAAACACCACGGGGAGTAAAGAATTGAGTTGGAATATGTTTAACGAAATGTAACCAGAAAGAACATAAATTTTACCTGCGGAGATCAATTTTTGAAGACAATCATAAATTCGACAAATTGGTTTTTGGACGGTTTCATAGCGTGCTTAAGGCTTGAAGCCAAAATAAAGCTATGAAAAATTTTGAAGTTGCATTTTTACGCCTTCGAATTTAGTTTTTTCAAGTATTATGGAGGGATATTTATTGTTTCCAAGGTGTCTTGGCATAGTAAAGGTGTTTTAACATCAAGGTGTCGAGAAATAGGTTAAAAAACAAATTTACATGCGGCTTTAGAAAACTCACTACGAAACTCCCTAAAGCGCTGCCCTCTTTCGAAGTGAGGAGATTTTTGAAAGATTCTTGAGCATTCCAATAGCACATTAGCCAGTTAGAGACCTCTAGAATGTTAGTGGTCCATATTAGAAGAAGACTCATTTCTCAAAAGGAGTGTCACACGACTAGCTCATCGAGAGCGAGAACAATGATTAAAGTGAAGGTTATCCATCCTTAAAAGTAGGATTGTGTTCCCAGAGATCTAGGGGTGTTTTAAATATGTAAAGTGATTGTGAATTGTCCCTCAAAGATGTGATATCAATTATGTGATTTCACATTTAGGAAGACAAATATGATAAATAGGAGATAGGCCCTATTAGGAGTTTGATTTCTTAAAGGATAGTTGTCCTTTTTCTATTTCTGATTAGTAGTTTCGGTTATGATAGGTGTCGAGTTAGAAATCTAAAATCTAGATGGTGGGTCGGATGTCCATATTGTAAAGAATGTCTATTTGCATAGACTAAACATTGAAGAGCAAGGGTTGGAGAATAAAGCACCAAATTGTTGCTTGCATGTTTTTTTGTCCATTATTAGTAATATAAAGTGAAATTCTACTTTGAGACACAGGATTCTCATGAGGTTTTTAATGTCTTGTTTCTATGTATCTTGATGTGTAATCACTGGTGGTAAATAAATAACAAAATTCATACTATTATGCTCTAACTTCCTTTAGGGGTAGAAATTACCATGTTTTCCTTATATTGTGTGTGCAAAACCATCTTGATTAAAGACCTATATACGCCTTGACTTCCATGTGAAGAAAGACTATCATTAAGAGTATTAGTGTTGACTCCATATACCAGAGTGGTAGCAAGCCTTGTTCATTTTATAACCTGCAATCATACAAAACCCAAGTCACAATTCATAAGTTACAGCCATCTAGTATTATCCTTATTCAAAATCATAAACTTGAATTTTGAGAGAGCCACAATAAGAAATAAGAGGCTAATATTAGGTTAGAAGTGGTTTTGAAAGAGTTACATTGAGTTGATTGATGAGCATCGATCAAGATCAATTTGGTGATAACACTATAAATGCTTTTGTTCTAGATAATGAAGAAATCAAGAGGTGTTGAAATTCATGAAAAGGTCACATACGGCCAAGTTCACCACCTCGTGGGAACCCAGGTACGTGTTGGTGTGTAGAAGAAGGATGGGACCTAGAGACTCTATATTGACTATCGGGTATTGAATAAGATCACTTTCGGAATAGGGATTTGATCCACGGATTGGTGAAATTATGTACCAACTCAAGGTGGCCAAATATTTAAGCAAGATTGACGTCGAATTCCGGTATCACACAGTACAAATAGAACCCTGCGATGTGTAGAAGACTACCTTTAAAAATTTAATGAGGGTGTTTTTTAATGGTTTCATGCCTTTCGGGTTGACGAATGATCCTGAAACATTCATGAGGCTCATGGATGACATGTTGCGACCATTCACCAACTCATTCATGGTGGTGTATTTGGATGACTTGTCTCGATCATCATCCATATTTGGGAAGATCACCTCCATCATATTCGATAGATCCTCGACACACTATTGAAACATAAATTGTTAACGATTTATAGAAATGCACTCTTGGGATGACCCAAGTTCAATATCTAGGATAAATTATTTATGAGTGGGGGATGCATGTGGACCTAGCCAAGATCCAAGTAATTCGAGTTAGCCGGCCCAGCCACTCTGACAAGAGCTCCAAAACTTTTTGGGCCTTGCCAATTTCTCTTGTAAGTTCATGTTGGGGTTCTCTCCTTATCCTTTGCGCCTTTGATTCAATTTACCAAGGAGAAGAAATAAAAAAAGTATTTTATTCGAATCTCAACGAAATAAAATCAAAGAGTTGAAGAATCGCCTCCACTTTTCACCGTGCTCACATTACACCATACTTTTAAAAACCATTTGAGATCGATATAGATGCCTTTAAATATGCTATTGAGGCAGTGCCTCAATAGGGGCATCCGGTGGGATATCAGTGAGACACTTTTAGACACGGTCGAAAGTATCCTACTGTAGAGAAAAGAAATGTGACTTCCATTATTGAACATCATGAAAATGGAAACATTAAATTTTAGGAAGAATCTGACCATCCACACAAATAAACAACTCTGCCAGCAATTCATAAAAACATAAGGGAAGCTGCAGAATCATCGCCATCATAAATGGTCCACCTTACTACAACGGAGGTTCATTTAAACATCGGGTACAGAAAGGAAGCACCAATAATTTTGTTGATGTTCTTGAAGTTTCCCAAAGGCCATATGTTTGGATGCTCCATTATCCATGTACCACCTAACACCATCATGGAGAAGTAGCCTGTCTGACTTGAATGAAAGCTCATCCCACTCTAACAAATACGTTTGTTATTTATTGCTTGCCCCTTCCCCTTATTTTGAGGACACTAATAAACATGGTAATGACTCTTGACATAAACATGACATGGCCCAAAGAATTTCTTACCATTGATTGAGAGCACAGATTCTCTTTCTCTCCTGCTGACCTATACTAGATCCCCCTTTTTTTTTAAAGCATTCAATATATTTGCATAGTGAGGGTTAGAATTTTTCTCTTTCGTCTCTATACCTTCAACTCGCTCTAGTTTGTACTTTCTTGGATAAAATCATGCCATAACTTCTCAAGAGTCGAAAGTGGAAAGCTTTCTCGAGGCATAGCACCTTAGACATAAGGTTTCCATGAAGATGAAAACCATTCAAGGTTGTGTAACGAATCTTCATGCACAGGCTCTTTTCAAGTTGTTGCACATTGATCATAGAGAGTTTTAATTTTTATCAAAGAAGTGGTGTTTTAATATCTATTTTGTTGATTTATGTGGCTCTAAGCTTGATCCTTAGAAGCATATTGCAATTGATGTTCTCACCCCAATATATAGTGAAGATAGCATCAAACATCTTATTCTTTTTGATGGTTTCATGATAATGTGTGGGATCCTTCATGGAGTCAGGGATGAATTGCTTTTTTTTGGCCATGTTTTTTTCTTGTCAACTTTATAGATTGGTAGGTCATTCAACTTTGGTCTTTACAAATGCCAAGATCATTCTCCTCCAACATCTATATTTACTGATTACATGGTATGAAATTGGAGGACCTTATAATATGTCTTAAGTATCTAAGATTGAATGTAGTAAAAATAATACTCTTCGATTACACCATTAGAAAAAATATATCAAGTACCCTAAAGACAAACTATCATAGGTCCATAGTTATTTTCTCAAGCATGAATCCAAGGCATCCCACTATTGAAACCTTAGAGCAACTTCCTATCCCAAGTAGAAGTCTAGGGTTATTGGAAGGCTTCAACAAACATTCTCTTTAGCTATGAGAATTCCATTGGATTCGGAGGTAACTCACAAAATGTTTCACGAGACTCTCGGTATCTTCTCTTGTCTTTGTGTGGTCAGTCCCACTTCTCTGTCATTTTGTGGGTCACTCCTTTTAGCCCCATGTACGTCACGGTACTCAGAGTTCAAGGTGTAGGATAAAGAATGCGGGAGTGGAATTTGTTTCCATATTTTTATGATTACATCCCTTAGGGTGCCAAACAAAAGAGCGCACCACTTCTTAAGAAAATGTTGAATTATTTCAAAAAAAATGTTGACATCCTCCAAAATGTCACATCAATATCCCAAAGTAATAAAAAATCAACAAGTGGCTCCATTATGGAAGAAAATATCGACTTAGTCATCAAGCCTCATGAAGAATGGTAATTCTAATCCAAATTGTCTTTTGAAGTTTGCACTAAATGTTTGAACCATGGAAGATAATTTTCCTCATTTCTACTAATTGTTTAAACATGATATAGTCAAATTCAAATTTGGTTTCTCAGACCTTTAGAGTTGAATATCAACAGATTAATGGAGTATCTGCTTCAACATGTTGGTGGGTAGCAATAAAAATTTGAATTTTTATTCCATTTCACTCACAATTTTCTGTGAACTTCAACATTGACATATTTCATAGGAAAATTTAACCTATGAAGGAAACAAAATTCGAAAAAATATAGTACTGTTACTTTGTGTGAGCATTTTCTTTGATCATTGCCACTTGACATTTGAAGGACCAATGATCTTAATTGCTTCGATTTTTTTAGCACCCAGTCAATTGCCTTCTCCTCTCCTATGAGTTGCTATAGCCCTCAAGAAGTATGGGCTGCGGAGATGATGTTACGAGGAGCAGTGGTCGCCTGGTCTAACCGCTGAAAATATAATGGAAAAGCCATTACAACTCCAACAGTACCAATCGGTTACAGAATTCTCTTGTAGCTAATCTCTACTTTAGAAAGAGTAGTGTGTAGTTTCCTAAAGTTTGGTCCCTTGTACCTTCTAAAATTCTTCATTGACCACCTTAAGCATGTCTTGAAAACACATTGACCACCTTTATATTGAAGGGTATACCACATGAAAGTTCAAAGCTATTACAACTCCAACAAGCACGGATTGGTCTTAGAATTATCTCTCACAGGTGAATCTCTCCTTTCATAAAATAGTGGTGAATGTCAAATTTTGGCCCCTTGTAACCCCTATTTTCTTAACCACCTTGACATGTATTGCCAATATTTTGACGACATTACATTGAAAGGTGTTCCATGTGAAAATATAGCCTGAAACTGTTTCTGTCTCATCCTTTCACCAATATAAAATTTTTTGCCAAGGGTCCACTATTAAGTCACTTGTAGGGATCTTCAATGGTTAAGGGAACATGTTATCCGTTTTGTTTTGGGATTGCTTGCTTGATTGGGGAACTTGGACAAATAGGCTTCATACGTATTCCCTTTGAAATTAATTTCCTTTTAGGAGATAGCTTCACAAAACTAAACTCGTTCGAAGGGTGTTTTAAGAAAATGGATTTTAACTCTAGTGTAGGACACACTATAAACCAATATTTTCTGCAATTACGCAAGCATCTTCCACCAAAGGCTTATTTTCCTTCTTCCCTATCTAAATACACATACTTATATAGAGGGGAAATCAACAGCAGGATTCTGAAAACTATTCGATGAAATTGTAACATAAGTTGGGTGGAAAATCACAAAAAATATGCACTTAAACGAAATCGGTAAAATAGTTTTGGAAAATCACGGAACCAAAAGAACTACTTGGAGATGGAAAATATGCATTTAAACGAAAGAGAGAAGCCCTTGCCTTACACCATATGTAGCATGGATACGGCGCAAATATTTGTGTAGACCCACATCAAGGCTGATTTGTAACTAACATAACATATGTAGGTTTGGTGATAGTGGCGATTTTCATTTTTAAGAGCCATGGAATGAATTATGAAGGATTCGAGTTTTGAGACCATGCGGTCTTCTAAAAATTCTAGTAAGAAATAAATAGTGGATTATAAATTGCAAATAACCATAGTCCCATGACCAAAGAGAAACATGCATATACCACATGAAAACCACAACTACTAATGAAGAAGTTAGATATGGTTCTTCTGTTGTCCCATCCAATTTTTGAAGACATCTTTTGGATGGAAATCTCATTGATTTATGTAACTTTGTTATAATCCTTTCATATTTCCTCGGAAGAACACCACAATAGAGTTACAATGAAGTAGTCTTACACCAACATTAGATTGAGACAATTTGCATTGAAAACTTTGGATGAAAATTCGAATAAATTATATTTATATCCTTTTCATAAAATTTTCTAATAGAACACACGGCGAGTTTGTAAGGAACTATTATTACACCGGCATAAAGAAATGTGAACTATGGTACATCAACATATAGAAGGCACTTTTGTAGTTCTTTGAGTTGTTCCACATACGATTCACAGAGTATTGAAGAAATATTGTAATGGAATCATCTTCAAAGAATCCTTCTTCATGCTCTTAATAACTTTGAATAAGTTAAAAAATACATGTTGTGGTTATGATAGGAATTTTATACGCTAATTTCATTCGTCTCAACACGCTTATCTATTTCATATGACACATCTCTGAATTTGCAATCACAGGTAACTAAATCTAACCATTTGCAATCATGTCATCTGCATGTACGCGCTCTTCATGGAGTTTCAAAACACTTTCCCTTTGGAATTCCTTCCATTTTCAACAAACTAGTTGTGCTAGTTGTTGTAAAAATTGTAAAACCAAGTTCAATGAATTTGTTTGCAATTCTTTAGATCTTGGTTGGTCAAATCACTTAAACGTAAAAATACGGGTGCCTACGAGTAATTTTTTATTTTACCAATTTGTGCCTTGGAAAATGCCATAGGAAATTTAAGTTCTATGCTCATCCACTTCTCTAGTCATCGCATTTTCATGACCAAAAATTACATCACAACCTTGAAAATTTTTCGGATGGAAGGAGTAGCTAATATTGACGATACATAACTTAGAATAAATTCTTGTATAAAACCAAAGTCTCGAAGGGTACAAACATAAAAGCACGACATACTTTTCTAAGGGGTGGCCAATTGCCTTTGAGACAAGGTATTGTTCGTGATGCTCTAGGATTTGCTTCAGAGGTAAACTTCACCAACGGTGCTTAGTTCATATTTTCAATTCATCAATCCTGAGACACCAAGCTTATTTTCCAATTTAGATGTCCATGATCTAATGGCTGACAAGTATACATGTGACAACATTTCTTAGGAATAGAACAAGTTGACTCACCCGAAATGCACACAACGCTCAATGTGCTCCATGATACCAAAAACCCAGCCAGTACCTTTAGAATCTGTCAAATAATCTACATCGATATCACAAGCATCTTGCTGGTATACGAGGAAATGTGGCCTTTCTAAAGTCCACTTCTACTCTAGTTTCTCTAGGTAATTCTTCTATTTTGTCATCACTATGTACAAGCTCTCTTTAACATGCCCCTTTTTTGAGGGTTGTTTTTTGTAAACCAATCTTGCATTGATATGGAAATTAGGCCCGATAATACTTCCCCTATCTTTATTGTAAATATTAGTTGAGGATCAACCATAGAGTAGTTGTTCTTCTTTGGTAAATGTATTGAGTTTGAAGGCACAACTACGAACTTAAAACACCCTTAATTGTATGGAGATTTTATGGCTTTAGTAAATTTCTTATGCCCTATTATTAAGGTATTGTAAATTATGATAGAAATTATGATTATGGGTTTAGTTAATTCTATGGTTGTCTCATAGTGGTTTTTCTCGAGACACCACATATTCATTCATTCCAAAAACTAGGAACAAGATTTCGAATGCATCATAGTTTTAGAAGTATGAATATTATACTTGATTGTTTTTTAGTTAAGTTTGGTTCTTGTCACATGGTGATATTTTGCTCAAACACCATTTATTCATTCATTCCAAATAGGAATAGGATTTTTAGATAAACAATAGGTCGACTCACCATGTTGAGCCATTGGGTGATCTAAATTCTTGGTCGATTGGATATATTAATTTTCTTTTCAATTGGTGTTGTTGGGGAGGTTAAAGAAAGTTGGGATGGCTAGAAAATGTTTGAAAGGACTCTAGTGTGAAGAGTAATGAGCGACAGTGATGTTGGACACCTTAATCCCCATAAAAAAGTGCGGTAAGAATAATCACCAGCAGAAGCCAACATCACTAGAGGTTTATTCTATCAACATCATCTTTGATAAAGGGTTTGGCTTATTTTGTAGCTTCTTGTGGGTATGTTTTGTTTTTAGGATATCAATCTTGCCATTTACTATTTGAAATAAGCCATTCTAGAAATTTGCTACCTCCATGCGGACAAATATTAGTTATGCATTCTAGTAATCCATCTTCTTATGTTTGTAAATATGTATTTCTTGTTTCCTCGGTGAAGTATTTATGCAATATTTACATTAGTTCATGACATGGGTTTTATATCTAAGAATTTTCTTTCATGACGTTTAGGTCTTTCATCTTTAGAAATTGAAGTTCCGGTATTACGCTGTTGTAAATAGGTAGTTATGGATTTTGCTACCTCCCGGTAATCTTTCAATTTCTTCTATATGTATTCACAATAGTAATATTTTCTTGTCTCATCGGTTGTTGTAGCATATTCATAGATTAATAGAAGAAGTGAGATTTAGTGAATGTTTCGATTATAATGGTTGTTAAAGCTGAAAACGATTTAAATTGGAAATGGTAACTAGCTTTTATTTTTCTTGAAAGTGCTTTTGGTCTTCTTTATCTTTGTAAATGTGTTGCTATTGTTTCATTGAACCATTTGCACAATATTTGTCTAATTCGTTTGAGCAAGGGTATCCATGGTTTGTGAAATTCCCCATTTCTAACGCTTATCAAGTCTCTGGACATACAAATATAATTGGAGACATATATGGAGGCTGGATTTAAAGAGTGTACGGTGCCAAGCTATATTTATTAAGCTGATGTAATCATAGAGCCTCTATGCATCCATGGTTTTGAAATTCCCCATTTTTAGCGCTTATGCATCTTTGGACCTTACAAATATAATTGGAGATATGTATGGAGTTGGAGTTAAAGAGTTTATGGTGCCAAGGTAGTTATTTATTAAGTTGTGATGTAATCATCAACCTACATCTTTTGAATTATGCGCTAGGGCTTATGTGATTGTCACGAATATTTTTTTTATGCTTTGTAAGTATAACATTAAGTCCATGCTTGGACAAAAGGAAAATACTCATAAATTTTTTACATTGTGATCTCCCTTCTTGCATATGCTGCCTATAATCGTGTTTGCTATCACTCTTAAAGTGGGGCTACATATGATGTCATAGTTCGGTACGTTTTTGAAGTTTAAACTCTACGAACTTGTCATGAAAAAAACAAAATTTGAATTACTTTGTCGCTAGCTACATATCTTCCTCCTTTGTTGGTGGCTAACTAAGATCGGAACCAAACATCTTGTCCATTTTGTCTCGATTCTCATGACTATAGTCAACGATTTTGGTGTTAAGTTGGACACTCCTATAGCCCCACTAGTAGAAATGGCTTATACGATTCATTTTTGCATCGCGAAATTGGCTTTGAAATCTGTGATCGCCTCGATGCTTGTACATTTGTCCTGGTACACTCTTTGAGCTTCAAATTAATCACTATAAAGTATACTTGGAGTACATCCAATTTCTTGAGGGATTAGCAGTTACCTTCTCATTGCAGAAGTTTGAAATTAAAGTTCCATGCACAACTATTGGTGCTTTACGGTTCCGGCTGTTACTCCCCACATTGTATTCAAATTTTTCATTGTATTGCCACACCAAATCACTTACCCTCTTTATTTACTCCATGACCAACATATACATTTACTTGTTCCCAAAACCAGTAGCAGCTAGGTGATGCTCAATGCAGGACACATAATACCCTCTGATTGAATTTTTCTCTTACCTTATTTGCAAAATTCTTGCACAATTGAGTCATACCAATCTACAAGCTAGAGACTATATTTGCACCAATAATTATCAAGCATAGGGGAAGCATTCGTAGGCTCACTTGTGGCAAATTTCTTTCTAGGATGTTTCTTATGAGAGTTGAGCCCCGGTCAACATTGTGAATTAGCTCTCCACATATTGCCAACGGAAGTGTAGTAGTGGGAACGAGGATTGACACATGACAAAGCTGTTGCATTTAGAAATTTTGTTGTAAGCTCATGGCAGGAGAATTTGAATTAACATTGAATTTGGGGCTTTAATTTAATTTATTGAAATTTGTAGAATTACAATCTATAAAGGTTTCAGGAATATAATTTTTAAAAGTCTAATTTAAATTGCTAGCTCGATGAAGAGCACACCTTTACAAGTAGGAGGTTGGTGGTTCAATTCCATCATGCCACGGTATTCATATGGAATGGTGACAATCAAATTTTGGTGACGGAGGCTCTTTTGACCATCGAAATGAGCTTATGGTGACATTTTCGACCCTCACCAATATGAAATGATAACGACCAACGAAACGCCCTTGCGTATATATGCATCGATAGCGACGACCATGAAAGAATCTTTTTTGTTGATATGAAATGGTGAGGTCATTGTTTGTCATTATAGTCATTATTCATGATGGACTTTGATGTCACCAATGAGCTTATCATGGGGTACGACCCTCACCAAATATGAAATGGTGATGGTCGGTAGACACCGCCATATGCTGTGCGCCCAATAGTGACGACCATGAAAGGTCCTTCACCAAAAAATCATTGTTGTTCATATGAAATGGTGACGGTCACTATCGTCATTCATAATCCGTATTCGTGACGGACCTTGAATGTCACCACAACACATACTCGGCGACGCTACCTTTGGTGACGTTCAATTTTTTGGTGACGAAGGCCAATAAAGTCACTATTTCTCATATGAAATGGCGACGGTCACCTTCATCATTATAAATCATTATTGGTGACGGACCTTGAATGTCACCACAACCGCCATACTTGCCGGTGACGCCACCTTTGGTGATGTTCAATTTTTGGTGACGGAAGCTCTTTTGATCACCCAGTGAGCTTATGGTGACATTTTTTGCCCCTCACCAACGTCTCTTTTTCTTGTAGTGTCCATAGCTTTTCAATATTAAATAAATTATTTATTGGGTCAACTCCTCAAAGAAAAACATGAGGACCAAAATGAGATAGTTTCCATCACGATAAAATATAAAGGGTTCAACACCAGCAACGCTCTTTTTTGGTTATCCTAGATCCCCATATGACACATATCGGGGGATGTGTGACATGGGTTGTTCTATAATAGGCATAATTGCATAAGATGCGGCCCAGGCAATCCCAAACTAAATGATGCATGCATTGATCCTTTTTTTTTTCATTTTGGATTGAAAATATTTTATTTCCATATATAGATGGATTCCCAACTCCACCTAGTAGATTGTATGTAAAATATTTATCAATGTATTGATACATATGTCTAGATGTATGATAACTTAGAAAATAAATAGAATTTTTATTGTTACGGTGGATAAAGGATTGGTAAGACACATCCACTATCCTTGATCTATTTCCCCTATGACAGGCCATGATAGTGGGTGGGAAAATTCTTGAGATTTGTATGCAAGTACTATGATATAGTAGAATAAAAATGTAATTAGGAAAAAAACTACATTTTTATTTTTATAATGTTTCAAAACATTCGACATTAATTAATAATTTTACATATCGTGAAGTGACGAAAATTTGGAGGAACTATACTGCGACGTTGAAATAATGGAATCAATATTCGTACACTTTTCCTTGATGAAACAATAGAATTAACCTTCTCTTTGGAGCATATGACATCAACAAAATAATCATGTTCAAGTCTATGGTGTTCGTTAAGTCTTAATAATTTCTTTGGAAAAGAAAAATTACTAGTATTTCAATTGTTTTGATTCAAGGATCATATCATTCATAGTTTAATTAAGATATTATCACAAAACATTTATGATAAAAGGATATATTTAAGAATATTTGGAGGATCACAGAAAATGTTAGATTATCGTGAGATACACTATATCTTTGAGACATCATAATTGCTTAGTTGATTCCTTACCTAGAATTTGGCGCCTTCTTGTGAGAAGGAAAACTAAGAATAAGTAAAATCTAGTCCTAAATTCCTTCATTCTCTGATGAGAAAATGTCTTGTAGGTTGGTGTGCGCTATCACACCAGTAGAGATTGGCCCATGAAAAATCCATTATGAAAGAAATAGGTTATTTTGGGAAAGGAGAGGGTTCTAGCTTAGACACTATTTTGGCACAAGTGTGGGATGTGTGTATAGTGCCTGGGCTTCAATCTTTCCCTACTTAAATTAATGTGTGATATAATTAACATCTCCAAACTCATGAGATATGAGAGGTGCAATGGTACTTCCACATAGAAAATAGAATAATAAAGTTTAATTATAGCATGTTTTTTGGTATATGGGTGATTGGGTAGATTACTACCTTGTGAAGGAAATTTGGATGATATAATGTTTGCATAACGGAGAAGATTCTAGTTGAATAGTGATGCCTTCTTTCAGTCATGCAATAATTTGGCGATGCAAGACATAATTTCACAAATCCTTAAGGAAAGGAGATAAACAATTGTGGAGACACTTGAAGGCGGCAATTTGTATAGATGAAAGGTATGGGTGAATTTTTTCTGTAAGGTACAAGTCTCATGATTTCATTAGTTTCTATGTAGGTTAATACATGTACATAGCTAAATATGATTTCTAAGTGTCGAGATAAGAGTTATGGTGCTCATAATGGTATTAAGGATTTGAAAATTATAGTTGGGTTAATTTAGGTAGTGAGTAGTGGGGAGCGTGAAGGAAAATGTGAATTCTACCTCTTAAATTTGAATGATCCTCGAGAATATGATAATTTTGGTAGGAAAAAATGATTGGCTATAATGGGTATCTAATGTTTCATCCCAATTTCCGGGGTTTGGTAGTAGTGAACCAGTCAAAGGTATAATTGGAATACATGTGACTGTAAGGGAAAGAGTTGTTTCTAAGATCCTCCTTAGTAAGTCTTACACATCATTAGTTCATACTAAATTTAAAATTTTGATGTACTTCTCTTATGAAATATTTTTCCTTTCAAGTGGATATTCTTATCATTTCACAGGGCTGTAGTGCACTAATGGAAATGTATTAGTATTCATTAAAATAGACAATTGGATAGAGTAGGTATAGAAGAATTGGTCCAATTATAGATATGAGGGTGTTAGTGTTCCAATTGAAGGGTATAATTTCATCCCGTGATCTATGGGAAAAGAGATCTCCTAGCTCATCTGAAACTAAAATGATTTGTTTTCTAACTCATCTTGAACATAAATTCATGGTATTCTTTTCCTACAATGAGTACTTACAGTTTCAAGGTGCGTCCTCTTATATTTCAAGGGGGCTTATAGAGAAATAAGATTAGTATTCAATTCCAAATTATGATAACTTAGGTAAGGAAATATATAGTTATTGGGTGAAGGAAATCAATAATTTGACTAGTATAAAGATAATTCATCCCATCGAAAAAAAATGTGTTTGGGTGAAGAAAAAATTGAAGTTTCATTATATATAGGATTTTATTTACTCATATTATTTACTTCTTTTATTTGGAAATAATTTTAAAAATTATTATGGAACCTTGCAAGGAGGAGTTAGAGAAAATAATGGATCATGTTACCCTTCTATGGTATGATGTTTAAAAATATCCAAATCCAACAGCAAGATTATGGTAACATAACCATATGTATGGATACGCTAATTGGACAAATAAAATCCGGCAAATGATTGAGAATAATATTGAGTCTACACAACTATGTGGAAGAATTGTGGCTATCACTCACAGGCACTTTCTCGTATAGACACTCATCCTCCAGAAACTCTGGTGACAAGACCTTCTTGGTTTTACGCCTCCCACTACATTAAGGTTTGCTAGCACAAGTTCCACGAATGTTTCCCCTTCAGAAATGAATTAATATGCTTTCATTGTTGTAACATTTTGAATTGTAACCTTTTTTCATATTCGTCTACTAACCATAATAACCTATATCCATTAAACATTATAAATTTTGAAATAAAATACTTTTCGATGAAGAATGCTACACATGTAAAACTACCTAAATCGAACCTTTCTTAATATACTTGTTGTGTTCATCATAGAAAATTTTTAGTAAGTCAAATTTGTCATTCTAAATTAAATAAATAAATAATTTTATATACATAATAATAAATAAATTGTATATAATATCTATAAAATTATGTAGTAGGGATTATTTGAAATATGAAAGTTTTAAGTCTTTAGGGTATTTTTGGTAAATCTTAACCACGAAGTCCATGTGCCTATAATTGCCATGTATTAATGTTTAAAATCATATAATTACAGGCTAATGTTTAGAAACATTCACATGAAAGCACATGTTCAAAACTAGAGGGGGTAAAGTATCAACATGCCTTTATATACTTAGGAGTCCAAATAATTGCATAAAAATTGGGTCCATTGTCCAAAAGAAAAGGGGCTCTCATTCACCATTTTTTTGTCAGCTTGGTCGCGTCCTTAAAATTGAATAATAATAATAATAATAATAATAATAATCTATATATCTCATTTGGGATGTTTAGAATATGGGGCTGATCTTGGTGGGTCTAATGGCTAGGATTATATGTTTCCTCATAATAGATCACATGTTCACAACAAAATGGTGGTAGAATATATGTGCCCTTGTATACTTAACAATCAAATTGATGCACGAAGGTAGGTTTCTTGTCTTGACAAACATGGGGGTCTCATATACAAATTTGTTGTCTAGCTTAATCGTGACCTAAAATGGAATAATGATAATAATTATTACGTATATAACTCATTCGGGATATTTAGAACATGGGGTTTATGCTTTCTAAATCCATTTTAATACACATGTATTTGGGTGCAACAAGTTTTTGGTATGCTTGTTTCAAAATTTGCATAATAACGTCTTTAGTTCGCTAGATTAATTACGTTTTGTGTCGAAATGACATAATGTATCAATTAAGGCCCTGCAAATCACTTGGTTTAAAGAGGTCATATTTTCATCCAAAGAATAATAGAAAATTTGGTACAATTTTGATAAAATTTCATAGAATATTTTGGAAATACGGGTTAAAACTATTAAGTTTCAAAATTTTGGGCACTTTTGCACACTTTTGATAAGGGTGAATCTATTTCTACCATCGAAAAATTATTCAAAAAAATGCCATAATAAGATGTTTTGAAAAAAAAAATGATCGCATTGGAGTGAGAAATGCCTTTAGTGAAATTTTCCTCTTGATAAGCAACATCCTAAAAAACTATGTTCCATTGTGTTAGTGTTTTTTATTATTATTTTAATAAAAAAAAAATTTATAAGATATATATTATTATTATTTTAAAAGGGTATTTTTATCAATTATATGAAAGGAATCTACAAGGATTTTAATAATATGATTAATTGGTTATTAAATATTAACTATTTTTATGTTTAAAATATTCGCTACATTATTATTTAAATTAAAATGTTGTAATTAATTTAGAATAAAAACAAATAGTATTTGGTTAAAAATATTATACAATAATTTTGTATAATTAATAATAATGAATAACTTATTTAGATATATTATCGGAGGGGGATTGTTATAAAAAGTCTCTCCCTCTGCATTCATATAAGAGTTTCATGTATAGGAAGGCTAGTCAGTTTAGCGAATGCACATGAATTAATAATGTCAGAAAATACATGGACCAGTTTGAAGATATCTAGCTATAAAAAGAAGGAACCTTTAGGGATTGTGCACCCACTACCACTTTAGTTTTATTTTATATATAAGGTATCCCTAGGCGAAAACGTCGTTTACATCATAGAGGAAAGAAATTAAGTTGGAAAAATTATTATTAGTACTTTTTTTTATGAACAAAATAAGAATAAGTTAATGAAATCCTATGCCTCGCTTGTCTTCATGTATTCAAAATAATTATAACAGACGTTACATTTTGAATTAATGAAGTGATTCATTCCTTTTTAGATCCTTCTATATGTAATATTGTTTTATCTTATATGTAATGGTGTATCTTGGCATTTGATCCATAATCAAGGGTGAGATATCAACTACATTTTGCTTGTAAAGGTTAAACATGTCAATAGAGAGATTCAATCTTAAGAGTAGATAACAATTCCTTTTCTCATTTTCTTGAAGTAGACTTAACAAACATTGAGATACCTCATATTATTTTTTTCTAATTGTTTAATAAAAAATTAAAAGCAGGGAGGTTCTACTCTCCTCAAATATTTTCTTAATTTAATATTTTTTGTTTTCCATATTCATAAAAATTGTTAAGAATAAATAAAAAATTATATTTAAAATCAAGCTAAAATATTGAAAATTAATTATAACAACAATTTTCTCTTCATAATATTTAAAATCCATAATTTCATGGTTTAACTAAAATAATTATTTTTATTACATTTCGATTTAATATTAAAAATAAAACTCTTTTTTAAATTTAATAATCATAATAATTATGCACATATCTATAAAAATTTCCTTGATTGATTCCAAATTTAATACAAAACAGGATTCTTTGTGGGCGAGCTAGTCCTTGCACCTTGACCCAAGTTGGAACGATGAATAAACTGAGCCGAATTATTTGCTTCCCCGGAAAGAAAATTTAGAACAAAAGATAAATTTTTCATTAGCTAGAGCTCGAGCAAAAACGGTTTTTTTCTCTATAGCCTAAGCGAAACCCCGGATAGCAGAGGCGAAGCACCGGGGGCGAGCGACGGCACATGCAACGTTTAAACACTAGAAAAAATTAGCATGCTTGAAAACATGGATCTTTGTTGGGTAGGAAAGTTGATAGCAACTCCTCTAATATCGTGTCAATAGTTCATGAAAGGATACATTTGGTATGTCTTGAGGCAATGATGGGATTGTCATTTAATGTCAATACAAGTAGAATGGTTGTACTCGGGTGTGACTACGGTAGAGTGTTTGTCAAGTGTTAATTATAATAGTGGTAGGAGATAATATCAAAGCTGATTTATTGGTTGTGCTTAAGGTTTGAAAATGGCCAATCATACTCATATCTCGGTCGAGGTCAATCGAAGTTTAATGGGTAAAATTTTGAACACTTCAAAACAAAGAATGATGGTATTTTTATTTCTGCAAATGTCTCGACGGAAGTAGTACCCAAAAAGGAGTTATGAATCAAATGTGGAGGCTCGAGCCAAGAATGATGAAATAAATTAGGAAGAGTTTGTGATGTTGATTAAGTTTTTCAGTAATTGATGAGATGCTACATGAAGTCCAAGATGGAGATGATGCATTCAAAAGTTGAAGGTGCCAAAATATATTGATGGTGTATTTTTTGTTACAGGAGGTGCGTTGGAATGTAATTTCAGCGAGCGGAACGTGTTGCAAGCGGCGGCCACTGTCGATCACGCGGGGTTAAACCGCCGATGGGTTGACGTGATCGACGGATTACGGGGGGTCAAGCAGTAACGCGGTTAACGAGTGTGTCCTCGGTAGTTGAATTTCCAATCACGATTGACGGGTGATCAATGGCCATCGAACTATGGGGCCTCACCCATTTCGGTACGTCTTGAACGGAACTTGTACCCAGCAACCACCGGGAGAGGTGGCTCTTGCCCAAGCTCCACCCGGTAGCTGTACCCGAACCACCATAGCCATGACATTTGTCAAATTTGCCATAAGTCTGATTTTTTAAAGTGGTGCTAACAGTTTTTAATGAGGCCATTAATGAAATTTGTAAGCGGTGATATTTGAGTAATTTTGTCGATGAATGACATTAATTCACTTTTAGATATTTTTCTTGTTTTTATATATATATATAACGGAGAATTGTTTTTTAGTTGTTGTGGGTGATATACGGAACGGAGTAGTTCTATTTTTATATAATATTCACAATAGTCGTTGATTTGTTAAAAACAACGAGAGAGTGAAATTGTTGAAAAAAGGAAACGGTGACGATTGAATGAAAAAAATACACGGCGGTGTATATTTTTTGAAAATAAAGAGTTGTTTTTTTGTTTTGTTTCCAAAGCGAGAGACGAAGTTTATTTATTGTTGAACGGAGAGGTCTTATGTATGCCTTTGTGTTAGGAGCGATCATGAGTTTGTAATTCCCTACGTAGCAGAGGGAATAATTTGTATCATTTTTTATGGAATAGAAATTTGTTCTTCGAGTTGAAAATCATCATGTGAATTCAATTTTAGAATTTTCTCTGTGTTAAGGAAGGTAGTTTTATTCTCCTTCTATTGTTTTGAAATTTTGAATTTCCAACATGGTATCGAGTAGTCAGGGCTATTTGAAGGTCAAATAAGTGAAGGAAAGAGTTCATTTTGCGAAGCCTCTCCCGGCGATTGAAGGTTCGGACAAAGAAGAATTCAAAGGTATTTCTCTATCTGAGTTGTGTTCTTTTGTTGCGGTCTGATTAGTTAATTTAAACACACATTAAAGTGTTTTTGAAGCATATTTAAAAAGGTGTAGAATGGTGGAGCTGTGGCAGTATGAGTTTGGGAAATATCTATCTCCCACGATTTAATGGGAAAAATTATGACTCTTGGTCAATAACTATGAGAGCTTTATTTGTCTCTCAAAATTGTAGAATTTGTTGAGGATGGCTTTGAAGAGCCAACAAATGAAGCGAGTTTTATGTCTTAACTCGGGCGAGAAAGTCCTTCCGAAGAACAATAAGAAGAGAGATGGGCTCTTTTCTTTTTGTATCAAGCGATGCATGAGAGTGTGTTTATGAGGATAGCGGCAACTAGCAAATCCAAAGAAGCATGGGAAACTCTCAAGACGGACTATCGGGGTATGGAGAAGGTGAAGACATCAAAACTTTGGTTAACTTTGAGGAGAGACTTTGAGACTCTTTATGTCAAAGTGGAGACACTAACTCAAACTCATTCTTCACTCATGTAATTGGAATGGTCACACAAATAAGATCACATGGAGAAACTCTTGAAGACAAGAGGATTGTATGGAAAAACTCTTGAGAAGTTTACCCTCAAGATTTGATGTGATTGTCACCACCATAGGAGACTGAAAAGCATCTCCACAAAGTTTCGAGTTGATGAGCTACATGCATCACGATGACCCATGGTGATTCGGTAGGAGTGAAAAATCATCTCTTGAGCATGCTTTTGAAGACCGGATGTCACCGAGAAAAGGAAGAGGGCAAGGCGAGAGGAAGAGGAAAAGGCGAGAAGCCAAAGGCGAGGTGGAAGGAATAGTCTGACAAGTAGCAAGGAAGGGGCAACAATCCAAATCGACATCGAGAGCCAAGGCGATAACGTGAGTGGTCGTGAGAATGATCAAGGACAAAGGTATGATAAATCCAATGTCCAATGTTACAATTGTAAAAAATATGGTCATTATGCTAATGAATGTAGAAAAGAAGAAAGCAGATATGAGAAGTGGAACTAGTGCAAATTTCACAAAAAGAAAAATAGCGACCAAAACAATTTGTTTTTAGCTTGTAATATGGCTAAAGAAAAGAATGAAGATTTATGGTTTCTAGACTCGGTTGTAGTAACCATATAATAAGAAAGATAACCATGTTTTCTATGTTAGATGAAAGTGTGCGGTCACAAGTCACACTAGGGCGATATTAAAGTTTACCTTGTGGGAAAAGGAGATGTGAATGTTTTAATAAGTTAGGTGCAAAGAAATCCATGAGATGTTTATTATGTTCCGGGGAATGAAGAATAATCTCTTAAGTATTGGACAGCTTGTTCATAAGGGATATAATGGTTTTCTTTGAGGATGATGTTTTGTACCATCATGGACAAACCATACAAACAATCAAGTGTATTGGTGGTAAGATGACAAGGAACGGAGGATGTTCCCCTCTCGGAATGAGGCGATTTGAAGAATGGTGAAGAAAACGGCGGTTACCTGGGAGACTTTCCAAAGCGGAGCAGATGATAATTGGTTATAACATGAGATTTGGACATCTCAACTTTGGAAGTCTTAATTTGTTGAAAAAAAGGAATGGTAAGTGGTTTACCATTGATAGAGAAACAGAGACTGACCCTTTGTGAAGGTTGTATTCTTGGGAAACAACACGGAAGAAAGTTTTCCTTCGGGAAAAGCATAAGGGCAAAGAACCCTTGAAATTTTCCTCGAGATGTATGTGGACCGATGCAAACTCCATCCTTGCTAACAACCACTATATCTTAACATTTATAGATGATTTTACAAAACTTGGGTTTTATTTTTTTGAAAAAAAAAGTAAAGTGTTTGAAAAATTTTGCAATTTCAAAGCACTTGTTGAGAAACAAAGTGGTGCATATCAAAGTCTTAGATACATTAGAGGAGTTGAATATATCTCTAAATATTTTCTACGTTTTTTAGAGAAAATAGTATTCAAAAGCAATTTACAACTAGATATACTCACTTTGACAAAATGGAGCGGCCAAAGGAAAAACCAAGACCATAATGGACATGGAAAGGAGTATGTTAAAGGCAAAAACACTTGCCTAATGATTATTGTTTGAAGCTATAAATTGTCTGGTAATCATCTTGAATAGATGCCCTACAAGCGATTATGATCAAAGTGCTAGAAAGAGGCATGGAGTGGCACAAACGGGGTGTCACACACAGAAAGGTTTTTGGATGCGTGGCTTATGCACACGATGGGATCATTGAGAGGAAGTTGGACGTGGGGGGAGAAATTTATTTTCATTGGATACGATTATGAGGAATCCAGGCATACGGAGTTATATAACCCATCCACCAAGAAGTTTGTGTGAGCGGGGCGTTGAGTTCATTGAAGAAGAGGAAGCTTGGGATGGAAGCATAGAGAAAACGGTGAATATTAAACACTACTGCATCTCATGATGAAAATGATGATGAGTTGGCTAAATACATCCCAAACAGCAACACCAACAAGAAGACGACAAAATAAACCCTTGAGGAGAAATGACAGTGCTTCTCAGCACACCACAAGGAGAAATTCAAGTGCTTCTTCAAGCATTTGTACACCTGCGAAAGAGGTAAATTCAAAAGTTTGAGAGAAATTTACTGAAAAAGATATTGCAAATGAAGGTATCAATTCTTTGTTTGCTTTATATTGTCATGTTGATGAAGATCTGTTCATTTCGAAGAAATACATCAAGGATAAGAAATGGATACATTATGGATGAGGAGGTTAATGCCATAGAAAGAAACAAAACTTGGGATTTGGTTGAACTCTGAAAAGGTAAAAAGATGTCATTGGTGTTAAATGGGTCTGCAGGATGAAATGCTGAAGGAAAAATAGAGAGACACAAGGCAAGGCTTGTCATCAAAGGTTATAAAAGGAAACATGGGATAGATTATGAGGAAACTTTCGCACAGTTGCAGTCGAACCCATGAGAAGTATTGTCCATAGCAACACAAAACAAATGGAAAAGTTTACCAAATGGACGTGAGTCAGCATTTTTTGAATGGAGTGTTAATGGAAGAGGTTTACATTGAACAACCTCTCGGTTATGAAAAGAAAGGCCAAGCGCACAAAGTATGCAAGTTGAAGAAAGCTCTTTATGAGGTGAAATGACGAGCGCTTGAAGCGTGAGTACAGTATAATAGACTCTTATCTAATGGAAAAATGGTTGAGGGAGTGCCCAGGGAAGGAACCACACCCTCTACATCAAAGAAAAATATGGTAAAATATTGATTGTTGTCTTATATGGTGATGATGTTATTTTCAAAGTGATTGCCTTATTGAACATTTTAAAGCAGGTCATGAAGGAAGAATTTGAAATGAGCCGTATGGGTTTGTTGAAATACTTCTGGGAATAGAAGTAGAACAAGATGAAAGTGGGATTTTCATCTCACGAGGCAAAGTATGTTAATGAGGTACTTGAAATATTTAACATGCGAGGGAATGCAAAGTAACGATCACTCACCGATGATGGGATTAAAAACTCGGCGGAGAGGATAGCGGCAAGGATTTTGATACTAGTTTATACAAGAGCATAGTTGGCGACCTCATGTATGCAAAGCTGCCAACTAGGCCATATATAATGCATCTTCATTAGTTTGATTTCCATATTCATGGAAAAACCAAAGGATGCACATTGGCAAGTAGCAAAAGAATTTTGAGGTATGTTAAAGGTACTAAAAGGTTTGGTATTTTATACTACTTGAGAATGTTAGTTTAGTTGGATACATAGACAATGATTGGTGAAGTGTTGATGATCAGAAGAGCACTTGATTTATGTTTTTCACATGTGGGTTCGAGGAGCCATTTTCATGGGATTCTAAGAAACGGCCCATTGTAGCATTGTCTATAGCGAAGAAAAACGAGAATATGCTTGGCCGGCTACGAGCGGGAGCATGTCAAACGGTTTGGATGCGAGAAAGTGTTGAGAAGTTTATGTAGGAAACAAGGTGAAAAGGCCGGTGATATTTTGTGACAATGGCTAAATACAATACTTGTCTAAAAATTATGTTTTTCTATAGGACAAAACACATTGTTTCAAATTTTCCATGTACGTGAATTGGTTAACAATGGTGAAATAGTTTTGCATCATTGCGAGAATGGAGGATCAATTTCTTGATATCCTCAAAGCCACTTCTTATGGAAAATCTTTGAACACTTCAAAACATGCTTGGGTACATGCGGGAAAATTTAATAGTGGAAATTAAGGGGAGTGTTGGAATGTAATTTCCAGGCGGCGAGACGTGTTCCAATTAGCGACACCATCGATCAACATAGAGGTTAAACGCCGGCGGTTGGTAGCGATCGATGGATTACGGGGGGGTCAACGACGGCCGGTTGAGAGTGTGCCTAGTAGTTGAATTTTCAATCGCGGTTGACGGGCAATCAACGGCCACGAGCGAACTACGGAGCCTCACCCATTTGGTCTGTGCGGGCGGACTTGTGCCCCCATAACCACCGGAAGTGGCTCACCCAAGCTCCACCCGGTGCACCATAGAACCTGCCCAGCCACGGACATTGTCCAAATTTTCCATAAAATTGATTTTTTTAAGCGGTCAATGATTTTTAATGAGGTCATTAATGAAATTTGTAGCGGTGATATTTTGGGTAATTTTGTCAATGAATGACATTAATTCGTTTAGATATTTTTCTTGTTTATATATATATATAACGAAATTGTTTTTTTAGTTGTTGTGGCTGATATACAAAACGAAATAGGTTCTATTTTTATGTAATATGCATGACGGTCGTTGATTTGTTAAAAACAACGAGTAGAAGTGTTGAAAAAAATAGTGTGATCAAATGAAAAAAAAATACACGGTGTATATTTTTTTAATATGATTGTTTTTTTGTTTTGTTTCAAAATAGAGACAATGAAGTTTATTTTGTTGAGATAGAGGTCTTATGTATGCATTGTGTTAGGGCTTGATGTTGATTCGTAATTCCCTACTGTGTAGAGGAAGAATTTGTATTAGTTTTATGGAATAGAAATTTGTTTTTACGAGTTGAAAATGCATCACTTGTGAATTCAATTTTAGAATTTTCTCTGTGTTAAGGAAGGTAGTTTTATTCTCCTTCTATTGTTTTGGAATTTCGAATTTCCAACGAGGGTGTACCAAAAATTAATATTTGAATATTAACATATTGATGATACTATTAACAAGGAAGATAGTCGAATGCTAGAATAGAAAGCTTTTGTTCTGTCTTGTTCGCACACAAGCGAGACCAAGCTGAACCCATTGCCCGGTCCAAATTCAACTTTCCTTACTGCACACCCATGCCAAGCCCAGACTTCAACGATGTCTCTAGTTTTTAAATGAGCTCGGATGCGAGGGCGGTTGAAATCTGTTAGGTTAGTGCATGAACTAATCATAGCTCTGTTCCTCGAGGTAAAAGCTCCATTTCTCGGGTAAGTTCCAATTGCTTCTTTGTCTGTTTTCGGCCCATACGGTAAATACTATTATAGCTAAATACTTTGTCATATTGTCAAATTACTTTCTGAATAGATGGTGATAATGAAAATTACTGACCGTAGTTTCCTACTTTCCCATCCATGGGTAAACGATAGTTCCATCATATGCAGAAATTAGTTTGAAAAATTCCAAAAAAATTAGTCCCAAAATTATTATGTTAAAAATGCTGTTGGAAATCTGGTAATTTTTTGCTAAGAAGATGAAGCTCACACTAAAAACCGAGTTAAGAAAAGGAAACTAGTATTAAAAGCATAGAATAAATGAAAGCGACACGATCGCAGAGAAATATTCAAACCAAACAACTAAGCAAGGACCAAGTTCCAATGTTAGCCTTCACTATCTCCATTTATTGAAATCTTTTGATTTAATCGGAAGAATTATATTTTGTGTACAGTTTAAATATCTAGAATAGAAATTTCACGATCCCATTTTGGTGTCTATTAGATGAAGTGTGTTGCAATACTTGACTTGATTTAAACCCACAAGAAAAAGTTCATGGAGCCTAAAATTGGGAAAATCCAGGCGAAGAGACAATGTGAATAATTCACTTCCACGATCTTTCAAAGTTATTCGAGGAATGAGGAATGAGGAAATGTTCAACGGGGCGGTTTTCTTTTTCTTTAATTCCATTGTCAATTTCAAGAATATTTTTAAATTTCATTAATAAGAGTAACAAAAAAAAATTGTAAAGTTCACTCCTATTGATATAAATTCCAAATATCCCCAAATCGAGAATCGATTAAATTGATGAAGATTAACAACGGAATTACACGAAAACCAAAAATAAATCAATGAATGAAAATCAATCACAATTTAAAAGATGCATCGGCTCAAAACCCGATGAAAGGGGGATCATATCAATGCAGTTTTAGACAAAACTAAGATTGGGCGGGTTCATTACAACAAACAATTAAAATAGAAAATAACATAGAAAGATGAAATAAATAAATACTAACCTTAACGGTTGACGGGATTTGAGAGAAGCAATGCGAGGATGAGCTTTAAAGGCATAAAGTCGTGAGCCCAAATATTCGACTCCATGCGACAAAATCCTCGGAGGTAGCCCTGCTTGTGGCCCAATCGTTGTACTGTGATGTCTCTTGCCTGCATGAGATAGGACACTCGAGGGCGCCTTTGTTGCGTCGACGCCCCTCCGCCTCCTTTATGCGCCAAAAGCAGAGAAAACAATGCGTTCCCCATGAAATTACGATCCCCAAAAAGCTTCGCAATTCTCGACGGGAGCCTTGGAAGAAGCCACTGGTAAGGATGCAACGAGTTGTCGATGGCTCTCGAGACACACGGTCTTCGAGCCCACTATGAAAACTTGTAGACTCATACGATCGACTACGCGAAGCATAGCACTTGGGATAAAAATTGTAGATTGGTGTGAGTAAAATTAACCATAAATTAGGGATAATAGTAAAACGGAAGTAAAACGAAATTCACGACTAGAACATAGAACATCACACGGGGCTAAGGTCGTTCTAGTGGCTTGATCGACAAAAATTTCTATAGTCTCGAATTGGGTCCAAAGTCTTGATTGAGAACACCGGTAGGTACGTAAAACAATTCATCATAGCTAAGATTTGAATTCGAAACCTTTGAGATTACATAACATTAGATTATATGAACCACCGGCATCCAAGCATTAAATTTCTAAAAATGCTTTTAAAACGAATCCAAACAAGTGACACACGGTTTAATAGTCAAATAGAAGTGCATGGAGAGGAAGACGACCCAGCCAACCAATCTTTGTGAGCCCTCGGACAATCTTTGCTTGTGAAACCTTCTCGTTACACACAATTCGTTTGCTCGAAGATTTCTATATTATATAATTAAAAAATATAAAAATACGTAAAACGATGCAAAGTTGTGGGTCTTCTTGTGATTGCATACGACCACGATTGTCGGTACTACACAGGCTAAGCCATGGTTTTATTCAACAAGTGGTGTGCTTAGCCCCAATTTCCACGATTTTTAACACACCATTTTATGTTTACGTATGCTTGACGATGACATGTGATTTAGAGAAGCGACCGACATCTTAACCATATTTACAAACGGAGATATGAGAGCATTTAAAGATGCAGGCGGAGTTAAGTATCCTGAGAGCCGCACGGATTGACAACTAGCCGACTTTCCTTTCAATGGCGGCCCGGGCGGTGCATATCTGATGTGCATGTTCCGAAGCCTCGTTTTCATATTGATATTGTGGGGAGGACTCACACCTTCATATTAAAAAATTTGTTCAAAAGAACGTGACGGACTCTGTGATCCCTATACATGAACATTCATGGAGAAATGATGAAACCGGTTTCTGATAATTGTTGAGTTTTTGCATCATAGCTAGCATCATAGAAGATTCGGGTAAATAATGAATCTTTCATTGATTTTCGAGAATAGGTAATGCGGTGACAATCCTCGAGCGGTGAAGGCCAGGACTTGAACCTTTGAGCTCAGCGGGTTACTGCTCTATTCCCCGGTCTTGGTGATTTTTAACAGCCCTCTCCATATCTATGACGGGGATCTTTGAGGAAAAAAGAATGGATCCTTTGAAGAGGATGCGGTGAAGAAATTAATCAAAAACCTCAAGAATTTTCATATGAGCGGGCAAGTTTCCGAGGTAATAAGATGCTCGCGGTGAACATAAACGGAGTTCTTGAGACTTTCTATAAAAGCGGTATGGTAGGAGAAGAAACTCTTTTTCTTTTGTTGATTACCTTCTCAAGATATCCATCTTCAATTCTGTGGTTGTTTATGGGAATGAGAAA
The DNA here is from genome assembly GCA_034641835.2 of Pinus albicaulis. Lineage (NCBI taxonomy): Eukaryota > Viridiplantae > Streptophyta > Pinopsida > Pinales > Pinaceae > Pinus > Pinus albicaulis. The sequence continues at coordinate 110,345 of JAXQQM020080787.1, forward strand.
CGTTGCGACAGCCGACACAAGTGACAACACTTTATCCATCGACCCAGTTCGGTAGATTTCAATCACAACAACAAATGACCTTCATTTGAGTTCCATTCGAGATAGAGTGCTAGTGCCACACAGAAAATTTCCTTCATATAGTGGAAGTTTACGCATATTTGAACATAAGGGAAACATTGGCTTAATGTTTGTGGGGTTGCTACGACCAAAAAACATGATTGCGGTACGGGGAGTTGCTGAGAAGCCATTTCGGATATAGGCAAAATATGGTATGATTGCAGAGCCTTGACTCTACAACTAACACTACTCTTAACTTGAATTAGCTACATTTAGCACACAATTATCTTCTTTGAAACAGTAAGTGTGCTATTTGATGATGTAGCTCTCTTGACATAAGACAGGATTTAAATTCATGTACTTTAATTTCAACACTCATTTGTTTACTACAATAAGAATTTGCCATGGAGCTAATGTTTTTATCTTTGAAGCAGTTAGAAAGACTAATTAAAAGGTTCCTTGTTCTTTGTTATTTTGTAAGCAGGGTGTCTTCATCTTCAACCACATGTAAGCGGCTTCACCCTGCACACGCAGTAACCAGTCATGCATGGCAATGTAAATGTCGATTCGAGCGAGATTGATTCGAAGGTTAAGGTATGGTAAGATCGTAAAGTATTTACAAACATTTAATGTTAATGTTGATGCTAGAGTAATGCTAGCATTAGTCCGCAAGTGAATTTTTCAATTTGACATTATGATGTCTTACCTAAAGATTTTTAACTCCCCTATGCGGACACATGACCTCGAGAAAGGCCAATAAGATCTCAAAGTTTTCATTCGCCACTAAAAAATGGTGTGAATATGTGATAGGACAGCCAAAAAGACAAAAAAAAATAACTTTGGGTTTACGATCTTGATTTCGGTGAAATAAATGCTAAAAAAACAATATCGATTACTATAGTCCTTGCACGATGGCGGACTAATAATGTGCAACCTTATAAACTTTAAAGCATATCCCCAATTGTAATGTGTAACACATAACCTATGAAATTAATAAATGTGAATCCATGAAACTTTAAAATATATTAATCACACACATATGTAACATTTGAACATTATATCATTGTCTCACTTACAAATTTAATCCTTATATACCTTATCTTAAAACTGATTTGACTCAATGAATTTATAAAAATTACGGAAATCAAGTACATGAATGGAAACCATAGATGCATGGAGCCAAACCTTTTAGGTAATCCCTAACATCATACTATGCATATGGGTGTTTTAGGAGTTTATTTGTGAACATGAAGTTTTGTTTCCTCTAGTATTCCTAAGAGGAACATAAGTATCTTAGACCCTAAAAAGTTGTTTTAGGACTTACAAAACATATTAATTGATTATTATAACCACAACATAAAACATGCCAAAGGGATTTTAAAATCTTATTGTTGTATAAAGACCATTAGGATCTTTTTGCACACATGGAGGGACCTTAGTGGTTAACATTGTTATGAAATAAAAGCAGATATTGCTAGATAGTTCTTGAAACTTCTTAAACCTATCAATTTGAACCAAATGCTGAAACAAAATGTATAAGAAATTTCAAGGATGTTTGGCTTCTATCTTATCATGGCCATAGTTATTTTATTTTATTTCACACAATAAGAGAGTACCATACGAACTTTTAAACAGACGGTGGGGAAGAGAAAGTAGAATTTACGATAAATAATTCTTTCTAAGCTCAAGAAAAATAAAAAGGATGTTCATTATATATATATTCCACACATGATCATTGGCATTTGGATTCAAATGAGCTCCATTTGAAGGTCATAAGGTCGTTGAGATGTGCTTGGACTTTCCTCCAATGCCTTAAGCATGGCAATGGAAAGATGAAGGAGATAGCATTGGGCCTTATGTGAAAATTTTAATTTTTAAGCAATATGAATAGTTTTTGAACTACAAGACATGACTTATGTTGACTTATGAATAGTTATTGAAATACAAGACATGAGTTATGTAAGGAAAGTTGGCCTCCAAATGGAAATGTGTTATTATTAAGTTTATTAAGTTTTACACATTATGAATAGAAATTTGGCCCTCCTCCATAGTTCATGGAGAATGCTGATAACGCTATGTGATAACTAAGGGCATGTTAAGTTGAAAAATTAAAGAATAATTCTAGAAATATTTCATAGTTTTTTTTTTTAGCAAAAAATTGTTTTTTTCTAGATGTGATATTCGTAGATGGAGATTTTACAAAATATAAGGTTGATGAAACCTTAACCATGATTAAATAAAAATAAAAATTGCCACATTATCTTTATAAATTAAGCTTTATAGTCTTAGGAGACGTGAATGAGTCCTTTAATAAGGCATGCTCACCTTTATAATGAATCCTTCGCCCTTGATTGGTTATGTTAGTAATAATAGCTCTTGTAATTGAAGAATTAATCTTGATAACTTCACCATAGAGGAGGAAGATAATTTATTACATAAATGAATAATTTATGTATTAAACATAAGACCTTGAACCACCACATGGGTCTTCTTTGGGAGATTTTTAAGTTTTTATAGGACATGGTTCCATTATGAGGATTTATAGAACCTATATTTCCATTGTCCCAAAATAATTCCCATGGAAGCCCTACGTGACGAATTATCCAACTAAGCATATTGAACAAGAGTCAAACCTCGCTATTACACCTCTTAATGAAAAAAAAATTCCTATAATTATGTCATTATTATAATTTACATGGTACTTATAGATATCCAAGTCTTTATGATGACGAGGGGTGAAAACAAGTGTAAATACTAAATTACAATTCTTTAGGTTGAATATGAATTTCCATAAATGAGAGATGTACCATCACCACCACATAAGTCCTCCTTATCAAACATCAATTCCATTATGACATATTTTCCTGTGAATAGGTCTCAAGGATTTGTATTAATATGAGAAAATGAATTAATTGTATTCCCTATAGAAATATTCTTGTGTTCGAGTATTCACATTAGTTCATAACATGAAACAAAGGACATCATAGTGATTATTTTATTTTGATTTTGAATATTCATACCATTATGTTTTTTCACAAAAAAATCTCTATATAATTTACTGCATGGTTGACATAGTAAAATAAACATCCTAATCCCTAACAAATTTCAAGTTCAATTACCATGAATGATCCCTTGAATCACCATAGAGGGAATGTGTAAACAATCAATGATATTTGGGTAGGATATGGATACGATTGGGATATTGTTTGTAATTGTGATTTTTCAAGGGCTTTGTGTCTCTTAAAGGGGATTGGGACAAAAAAATTTACATTCAATGAAGTCCATACAACTCGAGAGCCATGGATAAAATATTAAAATCATCGATGAGGAATAGTGTAGGATGTGAAATCCCCAAAATAAATTATGGGGAGAATTGGCTAGTTTTATGCTACGAGGATGTATTTGGGGGGTTGGGAAATGGTCGTTTTAAAAGACTGTCCCGAGGTCTCAAGGAAATATTTTAGTGCCAAAACTTGCAGAAGGATGATGAGAATAGTACTACACATTTGAAAATGATGTAAAATTGTATTGTTAAAATAACATACACATAAATTATAAAATTCAAATTAAATAATAACAATGACATTACTAACTATGACCTTCATGTGTGGTGTCTTGATTTAACACCATAAGAACCATAGTGGTTCACAATTGACTATATTAAGATAAAGACATATAAATTAAATTTAAAATAAAAATTATTACATCCAGTCATAAATTATTGTATTTAATTGGATTTATGCTAGTTAGTTGGGAAGAATGTTGTATCTTCCCCACCTAGGTCAAAATCCCCACTAATGATATAATGAGATATAATTCTTTTGAAAAATATTGTTGTAATGACTTAATTCCTTATTAATACTATCATATTAGATTCTAGCCTTGGGTACTTAACTCACTCTAAACCTCAACTAAAAGGTTGCTATGGTAGAACATTGAATTTAATTTGAAGTATTTTTCAATGCAAATATTTAACTACTTTATTTTTTTTATATTTTTTTGTAAGCTTTGTAAGTCCTCTTCATTTATTCATTATCAAAATAGTTTAATATAGTGTTTAGTGGCATCAATCTCCATGTTGAGAAAGCAAATCTATTTGCGATTGAAACATATTCAAAACCATTTTAAGGGGTGAGTAATTGTCATGAACCTCTACTTGACACTCTTTTTTGTTTGTAGTCACCCCACCCTTATCGTTGTTTCACATTAATTTAATTAATATAAATATGGTTATAAAGTTCACACTTAAAATTCGGTAAGAAACTTGACTCTATTATGCTCTCTACTAATATTCTTTTCACCTTGTCATTTTTCCTACACATACCCAACGAAGTGAGATTAAATTGAATACATAAATGAATACGATCCACTGCCCCCTTCGAAAGACTATACATATGATTCTTACGCATCGAAGGTATGTAATATATTTATGCATTTCTGTGTTCGCATTTCATATACACTACAATTTTTATTCTCATCAAATATTGTTTATATATCTTGTTGTAAATATTTTGTTACAATAGTTTATGTTGGGTTTGCTTACCAATTATATTCTATAATTTAACATTATTGAAAGTTATATGTCTTTATGTTGTCTCCTTACAAACAAATTTTGCATTTTGGAGAATCCTTATGCATTAGTTCTAATCTTATAAAATGAATATTTAACTTTATGCATTGGAAACATGACCATACTGAATCGATGGAAATTTCTTTCGTTTGTTGTGCCCTCTGCTTTTCTGGTTTTCCATTCGCTGAAATTATTCACATGGTACACATTTGTGCTCCCCTTTGTTATCTATTGACACGACTCCTACATGACTTGTTTTGTGTTCCTGAAATGATATTAATTTATTGTTTTATACCTAACGGCTTCCTATTAATGGTATACTGATGTTCCAGCACACAAGGCTCATATGCACCACCCCTCATGTGACAATCTTTGGGCGCCATGTTTGAAGGTTTTCATAGGATTACAACCACGGTGGTGTACATGTCATTTCTTTATATATAGTGCTATTGGTACTTGGGGCAAGCATTAATCACTACAATGAAGAACTCTACATTTCATCCCTGTCAAGGTTTATAATGTTTTTAATCTAACCTCATTACATCATAACCATATATTTAATCATTTATAATAATGTTCCTGTTACATAGTTTGATATCTCTCATTGCACTTGTGTAGCACCGTACCTGTGCCTAATACTCGAACTTGACTTTAACCGAGGTTGACATGAAGTTCATGGTAGAAGATCCTTTACCAAAGTGAACTGTGCCGATAGAATCATACTAAAAATGGAGGAAGATTGAATCCTCTAAAATCCTAACTTTGTACTGACTATGAGATATTCGACATTCGGCTTAGTGTTTATGGAGATTCCACTGCATTAGTGAGGTTTCTCCTTGCCAGCCAATCGTTAATCACCATTTTCGATTAGTTTGGTTTCTTTATCATTACCATTGCCATTCTCAAAATTCATAGTGTCTCTTTTATCACATTAAACTGGTCTGCACACACATGTAAATAGCCCTCCCAGATTGATATTTATACTCCTTAATATTATTTTCATGATTTTATTAGTTTTTTTAACTCGTTATTGATGGTTACGATTCACTTTGTGCATAGGGTCCCCACATTATCCTAATGTAAGGGTTAAATCACTCTGTCCATGGGTTTCATCTAGGTAATTTCACTTTGTAGTATTCATAGTACAGAAATTTTCCACATAATTATTCTTTTCTAAGTACTTCCTCATGTTTTTTTCTCGTTACTAACTTGAAAAATACCCTGTTCCATGTTAACAATGTTACTCTACATCCAGCCCAACATTCCCCTTGGTAGCCTTCAGGCAGGGTAAAGCAAATCGTTCCTGACACATTTTTCCATTTTTGCTTTTTATTTCGTTTCCATGAAGGCTCAAATTTTCTATAGGTACTGCAACGTAGCCTCTCAGCGTTCACCACAGTAATATTTTCCTTTTCCTATTGAAGTCTGCTAAAATTCCTTAAAAACTTCTTCTTCACATCTATTGGTTCTTAAATTTTAACCACACACAAGTTAAATATTGTTTCGTCCTTCACAGGTGTCGTCTGCAACTTCCATTTACCTACAAATGTCATAAGTAATTGTTAACATGTATTTTCTTCTTATTATTAATTCCATGTTAAGAAAATTCCAGTTCAACCTTCTCATATCTGTGTTTTCCATTTCATTAACAAGTATTATGACCTCGTTCTCATTTGCATTCTTCAACATGGTTAAGCGTTAACAGGTTTGGTAACGAAAAACATATTCCTCTGCATGTCGGTTAACTGTTCATTCTTAACAGAATTGCCCCGTGGGATTTCTCCATGTCTCTAGACTTCGAGTAGATGAGTTATGCTCCTACTAATTTAATTTGACAAAATGGGTCTTTTATAATGGATCTTTCTCTGTATAATTTTTGGGCATTATACCCATTCCAAACTATTGCTATTTCTCAAAAAAGGAGATAATAGTTGTCCTAACACCATGGTTATATGATCTTTGTTATGTACTTATTTTGATGGTAACTTGCATCAAATACATCCAGTTCTGCGCTATTAATTTTAAATTGTTGGTTATTGTTGCTCTATTTCCACTTTGAACATTTTTATTTTGGTTATGCCTAAATAATTTTGCCGTTAAATAATAGTCCCGATTGCTTGTTTGAAGTTTATGTTGGTAAAGCTTGAGATAATTTACTCCTTTTAACATTAGTATGCACTTCTAATAAATTTGTATGTTTTAATGTGTATTTCAATTCCCATAATTAAATAATGAAACGGCTTGTAATCCTTATTTCTTAATCATATAAACTTACTATAATTATCGTGTTATCAAAGGGTAGTGTTACGATTTTGTTTTCTTTAACAACAATATCCTTATGCTAACTATCATTCCAAGTTTAATTCTCGTGTTCTATGGATGCTTTGATGCACTTGTAACGTCAATTCATGTATGTGAGAAGTCCTCTCCTTTGAATATGACTACTAGAACTGTATAACTTCCCAATTTTTGTTAAACATCTTTAATTGCAAAAATAATAATATTTGGGGGTGCATTTTCATTCATTGTATCCTACCTACCTTCTTTTTTAATATAGATATGAAAATTGATAATAATCGATCCTAGGCTCATATGATTCCCTTCATGATAATCATTTAGGTATATACTTATCATTACCTACTCTTATCTTACTCCCTTCCAAAAGCAGATATTATTCTCACACGTATGTGTGTGTAGTCTTCATCCATCGAGGATAATTTTCAAAATTAAGATTATCGGGGGCTCATATGATTCCCTTCATGATAATAATTTAGGTATATACTTATCATTACCTATTCTTATCTTACTCCCTTCCAAACGGACTCTTATTCTCACACGTATGTGTACGATCTTCTCCATCGAGATAATTTTCCAAAATTAAGATTATGTACATATTTTCTTTACTTATAATGCTAGTTTAACATGGTATTTTCTTTTGAATTTCACAGTCTTAAAGATGCATCTTATTCTTCAAGTGTAAAATTAATCTCTTATTACTTAACGATTTAATGCATCATATTTTATGGTATGCATAATCAACTACCTATTAAACTAAGGTATGTTTTGTACAAATATTTAAGGGAATAACGGATTCACACACAACCTTGTAGGTCTAACGACACGAAATCACGGTTGCTCTATATTTTTATTTTCACAATAAATAAATTTATCCATTTCATAATAAAATTTTCTATATGCTTTGGTAGCCACCAAAAATTTTTATTCCTTTGAACGTTGGTAGTGAAAAGGTTCAACTATGAAGAATTTAGCTAAGCCAAATAATATAAACGTATTGTAAATATATTCCTTCCACGCATACGGTTAACGTATGATGCCCATATGAATAACCCCTATAATAATAATTTTGTGTTCTCAAACTTTATATAAAAAAAATTTTTATCCAATATTCTAAAATATCGAACTTGTAGGCTATAGTTTGGCTAACTATTTTCCAAACGCCCCATTCTTCTCAACTACAACCTCCACCACTAAATAATAAATTATATATTATATCAATATCGATCATTAGTTACTTAAGGGTGTTGCAACATGACCCGCAATATTAAGAAAACATAATACGATAAATTCAAATAAAATCATCAAATTCACACTGCTCTACTGCCACATCATAGAAATGGCTATACCAATTCACCCCAGAAAGTGGCGCTTTCCTCCATGAATCAATTGACACTGTGATCCCTTTCACAAGTATTAAATAATTTTATTTCATGATAGAGAAAATTTTCTTTTAGCGTCATCCCTCTTGTGGATATCCTTATCCATATGCAGGAATTTCCCATATAAACTGGCCTTTTTGCTCACAACGCTTTTATGCCAAGCTTAGCATCTTTCTCCGGCTAAGTAACACGGATATATATTTCCCACCTAATAGTGATATAGAATTAATTCTATAATTATTACCATGAACGAGTTATCCAATCTTATTCCCCTATGAGATTTTATTTGGCAAAGAGTCCTATTTCTAGGCATCTCATTTCGAGCACATACATATCATTTAATTATTTATTAGTAAATGTTTTTTTATATAAATAAATCATTTTCATGATCTTTCTGCCATTCTATCCACCTTAACTCATTAAAAAAAAACCATATTATGGTAATGAGAGGGATATTACGATACAACCCAAGTGTGTCAAATATGGGCTTATATCTGCATGTATAAAAACCAATTTTCATCTACATCTACATAACTACAATAGTTTATACTATATGAAATACACAACATATAGTTAACCAAAAATCATAACATAACTAAAGATTAATCATCATCATAGGACTCCTGTAAGGGCGAAAATATGGGCTTATAGGCTTGGAAAGTATAAAAACAATTTTTCATCTACATCTACCTGCTTTACCAATAGTTTATACTATGAAATATCTGACATATGAATTAGCAAAAAAACCATAATAGAACTAAACACTAATCATCATCATGGGACTCCATAAGGGTGGAGTCCTTTTCACTAGAACGAGTAATTACCGAATTAGGGAGGCACGGGATGTGATTTTAAATATGACTAAGGTAGATAATACTGTTGGTGGGCTTGGAATTGAATTAGGTGGAATTTGTTTTGAATTTCCTGAAGACCGGGGTTTGATTTACCGGAATTAACTCACAAGTCATAATTTATTTAACCATAATATTCCTCATAAGCCAATAAATGTGTCTTTTGTGTGTTTATACTAGGTGGTGCAACCATGGCCATATGGGCCAAGATACGAAGCGATAAGTCACCAATCCTCCACGCACAATTCCCAATTTCATCTCACTAGTTGAGCTCAAATTCCCATGACAAGATCAGCAGTTTCACTTGGGATGGAGTGTCGACATTGTGTTCTGAACCACTTCGTACATTATGTGAGAATCTATTTTTTGGCTTTGCTTCTCTCAATTGCATGGTGGTGGAACCTTTTTCCTTTCCCGATTTCATTCTTCCTACCACGACCCCGACCTATTACTAGACATGTTAGCACTAGGGGACGGAAAACCATTTTACTTATTGCCAAACATCTGAACTATAACCAGGCCAACATAAAAGGAAGGTTGTGGATCAATTCCGGTCTTTTATATACGCATCTATAGAGAAAAAACGTATTAAAATAACTTAAGTTATAGCATACATAAACCGGAAGGAATGTAAACCCATCACGAACACAAAAATCCAAATGATTCAATCCATATGAGTTGAACGCCTCGAAATTATAGTTAGAGCCTCACCACCATTCTAGGACGGATACATAGGAAGTTAACCTCCCCTCCACTTGGAATTTATGAGTTCTACATCTCTTCCCCGGCTTCGCATTAATCACAACAATACAACTTCTATCCCACTAACTCTATCAAGCATGTGCACGCTCGTAGGTGGATGCCTTTGGCCTTCCCAAGGTTCCCTCTAAATCATGTGACAAATCTCAAGATGGATATTAAGCCTTGTCACACCCAGGTCGTGGACCTTGATTTCCTTCCTCCTCTAGACCTTTGTTTTCAGAGAAGATTGAGCCGAGTTTGAAGAAGGAATATCCTCTTTATATTGATTATTCATCCATTGGGTATCTGGGTGAAACCCATGTGTACGGCCTAAATTTCCCATAGAGTAAGGTGCTTTCATACTAGTCATTAGTGGCATGTGAAGGGATAATATGGTAGTGAATGATTTTGCTAATCTCTAGGTCGGTTGAGACATTATCCAAATGCGACTCAGCTTTCCCCATTTTTGTGCCATGACTCAATTTGGAAATAACTTCTGTCACTAGGTTAGGTCTCCTTCCACCATTTACTTTCAAAACCTTTCCCTTCTTGAAATGAGAGCGTAGCCAACAACATTGAACTCGATCTTATTATTAGTGTAAAAGCCATAATAATCTACATAAAAATGAAGAATCATAATTTGGGAATCTATGAACATATATCCATAGGAAATTTTGCATCTCTTGGATTACCTTTAGATTCCCCATCAAAAAATTAATTTTAGAAAACCGGTTAGGGTGTGGGGGGAGGAAACTTGGGAGGATAAGCTATGTAGAGACCAAAAGTTTAGGATATTTAAGAGCAAGCATTTGCAAGAAGAGATTTAGAATAGATAGGATCCTAACTTCATAAGGGGCGACCTGCAATCATCCGGATGCCATTTTGCAGAATTAGTATAGCCTCCCTTATGTTTTGAATAACACTTGTCCCGGATCTATGCTTGGGAGTCTTTCTCCTTAAATACTCATCGATTTATTTCCTTCCATATCTCTTAGAGGGATAAAAAATAAGGCAAGACTCCAAGGCTGTTTAGGAACGAGATAGAAGGTGTCATTCCTTCATATTTCTATGGATGTCCTGATGCTCATAAAATATCGGTCTATATGTCCAAAATTTTCCCCAATGTTCCTCCATATTCATCCGCGACGGGGAAAAGATTTCAAAGATGCTTCGTATCCACGATATTGGCTTCACACATGCTACATAGTGAGGCCCCTCAATTCCCCACTTTTTGGATTTGATCCCAGATGTGAAAAATATTCTATGGCACACAACCGGAAAAGTAATTTACCTTTGGCCGGAATATCCATGTCCATATTATCCTCCATAAAGGTTAGGGAGTGATCCATAGGTTCGTCGGTGGCTAATCTATAAGCTTACTTGGTGAGTAACCCCATGAGAGAATATTTGGTCCTTCGAGTTTCCAACTTCTTAGATTTAAGCTCTTTTACCAATAGATCCCATTGAATTGAATACGGGGGTTAGGAAAATCATCTTTGTCTTGCCATTGCCTCCACGATATGAGTTCGTCGAGGGGATTCCAATAATTTTATAACAAGGTACAATTTTGAGTGTTGTTAAAAATAAAAAAATTGACTAGATCATGTCGACTCAACATTTTTCTGCTACTTCGAGAATCTTGCCAAAGAGTGTTTGTCTCCCATTTCACATTTCAACAATGTAAACTACGAAAGCAGAACTATAATGAAAATGAGAGCTCTAGTAAAAAGACTAAAAAAAATAGAAAAGAAAGCTCGTAAATGGTGGTGATCTTTTTTGGAATAACAATTTTTTTTTAATTTTCAACATGTTTAAAAAATGACGGTGAAAACCAATTTTTGTGTGCAAAAAACACCATGAAAATGAAAAGGTAGAATCTTGGAATAACTTTTTTTCTTTAAGGATTAATTTTCAACATTTTTGAAATGCCATGTAAAAAAAGATAAAATGTCATGATTAAAGAAAAAAATTTAAATTTCAAAAGAAAAATAAGCAAAAATTTAATTAATAAAAACAAAATTTAAAACGATAAAAAAACAAAAATAACAATGAGTAAATAAACGTATATATTAGAAAAGAATATATATAATTAAAAAAGAGACAACAAGAGATTAAATATATAAAAATATATAAAAAAAAGACAAAAAAAAAAACATATCGAACTTAAAATGTGAAAGAAATAAAATAATCTAAACTTTAAAAGATAAAAAAAAATAAAAAACAATTATAAAAAAATATTTAATTGAATGAGAACGAAAAAAACATGATAGAAAACTAAATTTAAAAAATTAAAATATATAACAAAAATCGTATAAAAAAAAAAAAAAAAATCTATAATTAAAATAACTCAAAAAAAAAACTTAAAAAAAACAAATTAACACAAAAAAATTTAAATTAAAAATAAATTGATATAAATTAATAAAAAAAAAAAGACCTTGAGACACATTAAAATTTAAAAATATAACAAATATATAAAAAAAAAAAAAAAAATTGTGGCCCTCGAGCCTTTCGGCAAACTCGACCCTATTCTTAGAGATACGAGTTGAGCCCCATTGGGCCCCTAGGAAGGCTTAAGTTGATTCTCATAATTTGGTTGAGTCCTCGAAAAAGCACGAGGGGCTACGAAGCTATTTCTCGGAGAATCGGTGGGGGGCGGGAGTCGGTCTCACCTAGCGGATTACTTGAGAATGGAAAGCACCGACCCGATTGGGTGGCTCGAGGCGGCCGAGTGGCATGAAATTTGGTTGACTTGGCCGCCAAAAGAAATTCTCGAAATCGCCTCGACCGACCTATTTCGTGTTCAACTGTCAGAAGTAACCGCCTTGAAAGTGCAACAGAAGCACAGAGCTAGCTCACCGGCCCCCGAGTAGGCTGTGTCGGCCAACCCAATATATATTTTTTTTTCTTATTTTCTTTTTAAAGTTTTTTTTTTAATTATATGGTTTTGTTTTAATTGATTATTTTTATAGTAAAATTATATGATTTTTATTATATATTTTTATTTTTTTATTTTTTTTAATTGGTTTAAAAAAAATTCAAATCTATGTTTTTAATAACTTAATTTTATTTTTTTAGTTTTAAATTTTTTGATGTTTATCATTGTTGAAGCATCGGTATTTTTTTTACATGTTAGTGATGACTATATCTTGACGTGAGTTTTCTAGAAAGCGATTTCCTTATGTCAATATGTCATCCGGAAAACCCTCCTAAAACTTTTTTCACCTTTCTACCTTTCCGGTTCGCCACATGTCAAATATCAAAACCTCATATCACAATCTGTCGACTTGACCTTATTGGTCTGTATCGGCCAGCAAGCAAATCCACATCTGTTTCAATAGTCTCCCCTATGTTAGGAAGTGGCGTTTTAGGACATTTCACCTTTGGCAATCATGTGGCATACTCCATCTGTGACGGAACCTACCATGGTAAGTCCCTTACTTTGCAAATGAAATTGACAAAGCATTTCCCTAAGTCGGCACCACTTATATCCCTAGATCTCGACCTTGCATAAAACCCAGCCTCAAGGCGGCTATTAGGTTTTCCACCGGTGTTCCTATGGTTCCTAAGACGGAAAGCAGTTTCCATCTCATGGAGTAAATGTTTGAGTTTACAATTAGAGGAACAGCTGCTTCTAAATGTATTGTGAACCTGAGATGAAGCTGCAGAACAAAAGTCACTCATCAGGACCTTACAGCTCTTTCCAGCATGAAAATCACAGTAAGAAAAGGTCGCCACTGTCTCAGCAAAGGGGTAAATTGTCAAGGCCCAGAACCTCCTTCATTTACAAGCAAAGGGTTAGGGTGCCTCCTTCATACATAAGCAGAGGGCGCAGGCTATTATTGACTCAGAAGGTTGCAAAAGTCCAGGTTTGCCTCTACTGAAACAATGAAACAATATCTTCAGGTTTCATGAAGGTAATTGATGATCATAACAGGAATGGAGTTTGGCCTGATAAAGAAGCTCATTTCAAACTTGCAAACCATATGAATTGTTGAACTTTAGAAGGACCTGTCATCAGTAAACATCCAAATCATAAGAAGCCTGTTTTGTTCAAGATCAAATGGAATAGATGCTGTTAACCAATGCCATTACACAGGCAGAAAGAAAGCCCTTAGCTTTTTCAAATGCACTGACCTTCATAGCCACAAAGAGTTTTTGTCAAGTAACAGGTCATGAGATAAACAATCCAAATGATAAATTTCTCAGTCACCCTTAGAACAGTGTCACTGTGGCTAGGGTTTTCTTCTAAAACACAGTAATGCTTACAAATAAAGATGCTAAGATTGGTGTTTTTCAAGAGGTTTACTTACCACCACATTCAGAGAAAGGCTGTGTCGAACATAGTGGTCAAAAAGTCTCCGGACACCTTATCTGATGAAGAGCCTCCTCCATGCATAAGTAGAGGGCCAAAGCCATTGCAAGTTGCTAAAACTAATTGATACAAGAAAGCAGTGGAAGGATACCAAAAACTGAATAAAGGTCATTGCACAGGTGAATGATAGTGCTGATGATGCAAAGGTATTGGTGCTCCTATTCAAAAGAGTTGTCTGTCAGACTGTACCTAAAATGGAAGGGAGACAGAAATGAACATAGGCATGCATTGATACTACAAAGAGTAGTTGCTTTAAAAAAGGGTTAAAGGTACCCCATTGTCACCTGCCATTAAGTTTAAAAGATCTCTTTTTGAGTAAAGCAGAGGAGTATAGTGTGAAAGCATGCAACTACAAGAAGGCGCTTACAGTCCAAGGAGAAAAGCTTATAAGTCACCTAATAGCAGAAATTATTAACAAGTTGGAGTGACACAGGAAATCCCCTGTTGAGTGATAAAACAGCTTCAAATGCCTTTTGCCAGTTTTTGGATGACTTTTCTTCCTTAATATTTCGCCTAACTTATCAAAACAGGGGACAAAGTTGAGTTTTTGCAATGTCTCTTTTGTAAAAAGACCAATGCACCAGTCAAGATACGTTAACAAAGCAAGCCCTGTCTTTTAGAAGCATAACAGTTGTTTTTAGCATTATCTTCACAGCGGTAAGGTGGGTTTCCTTTCGTCAGAAATAGCACCAATGTTGTTAAAAAACAATAGCAGAGATAATATAGATATGCTTGGATTATTGGTCGAAGTTCAGAGCTCGGGGTCAGAATCAAAGGGCGGGTATACATATGCAAATAACAAACCCACTGTTTGAAAAAACAAACAGAGTTAGAAATCAATGTTAATTCTGAAAGGGTAAGTGACCGTTGGAGAGTTATGGTGATATAGTATCAAAGGGTAATTATGGTGTAAATTTTTCATTTTCAAAAATCTGAAGAAGAGCCCACGCCTCTCCACCATCGAGACATAGAGAATCTGGTCGGAAATTCACAGGTTTTCCCTAGAAAAAGCAGCGCGACGTGCCTGGGATTTGGCGCGACGTGCCTGGGCAGAAAAATACACGGGGCCTCTTCGTCGGCGCGACATGCCTGTAGGTGGGCGTGACGTGCCTGTAGGAGGCCGCCCGACCACACGACAGGCCGACCCGACAAGTTTTCCTGCGCGACGGGTTTTCTCCAAAGGTTGCCGCGCGGCTTTTCCAGACTATCCAGGGTTTCTTTCATCCTTTCAAGCGGGCATCCATCAAATTTGAGGTATTTTTATGAACTCCCCATCGATTGCAAGGTGTTGATAAATGACAAGAATGTTTGAAAACCCCGGACCTTGCCATTATTGCTAAAAAAAAAGCAGTTTTCCTACACAGTGAGATGAGGTAATTACATTGTGATAATACGGGGTTTTATGGTTAGGAACCAGTTTGTGTCGTTTTCAAATCATGTATTTATTGACATCAGAGGTTTCAAGAACAGAGTGACTGTTGCCTATCTCACAAGCACACCTTTGTAGCAAACTGCCCCCCCTATTTCACTATATTTCACTACTGTAAGATTGTTGACAGAGAGCTTCCAAAGATGACAGCACATTAAAAGGCAGAATTTGTTGATGAGAAGTTACACATTGGAGGCAGGGGTATAGAGGTGTTGATGGATTTTTAAAAAAAGCTCACAAAGCAGAGAGTGTATTCTATAAACCACTGTTGCACTGATTTTTCACCAAGCTAAGTCTGTTTCTCCCTGTATTATATCATCGTGAAGAATTGTTGACAGAGAGTTTCTAAGGGTGGATAGGGCCATTTTTCTAGAGGGCAGGGTTGTTGGTGGTTAAATCTAAACTTTGAAGGCAGAGGTATACAAGTGATGTTTGATGTCTTAAACTTCACAAGAAAAAGTGTCCCTCATAAAGCGCTGTGTATTGTTGATCTAGGTCTGCCCTCTTTCTTCACCTCATTATCATGTTGAAAAGCTGATTGACAAAGAGACTCTAAGGGTAAATGTTACATTGAAGGGCAGATTTCATTGATGTGTTTCTAACTCTGGAGGCAGAAGTACAAAAGCAGTTTTTTGTTCTCTTAAAACTTCACAAAGGAAAGGGGCCTTTTTTCTGAAGAACAGAGTTGTTAGTGTTTGAAGTTAATACTGGAAACAGAGGTACAGGTATTTGGGTGGATCTCTTAAACTCACAAGCAGAAAAGGTGTCCTTCACAAAGCACTGTGCACTGTTTTTACAATCTAACTTGAGTCTGCCTTTCCTAGAAACCATATTGTGTCATGTTGAAGACTTGGTGACAGAGATTTTCAAAGGTAAACAGCATAGTGAAGGACAGAGGTTGTTGATGTTGGATTTTGACATCAAAGGCAGAGGTATAAAGGTGGTGATTGACTTCTCAAAAGTCACAAGTGAAAGGTGTTTTCCTTAACACTGTGGGCTAATTTTTCACCTAACCAAAAGGTCTCCTTTCTTTCCACTGTATGGTCTCTACAGAAATCTGTTGACAGAGGTATTCTTCAAGGTGAATGACCTAAAGAGCAGGGTTATTATATTCGAGTTTTGTTTTGAAAACACAAATAACAGTGTTGGTTGATCCCTAGCAAACTCACCAAGAGGAATGATTGCTTAATACTATATATAGGAAATTTATACAGCATATTGTCTCATCTTTATTGATGGTTTTCTATTAAGAAGTTTACATAGCTAAAGTGTATCCAGATTTGAAGGACTGTTGTTAATGAGTGCAGAGGTGGCTTATTCCAAGAAACATTGTTGCATTTTATTCAAAACCACAGGGTCCATATCTGTCCAAGCAGTGTAGTGGCCAGTTTCAATCCAGCAGGACATTTTTCATACAGTGAAGGCAGTTTGCCTCTTCCAAAGCTTGTTTCAAAGTCAGAATGCCTCCAAAACGAGATCACAAAGGCGGACAACATAAGAGATATGAGCCTATCTCCATAGAATAAATCAATGCTCACCCATCAGTGCTTTTCAATTTCCATGAAGTAGGCTGTCTTGATTTCTGTCAGAGGATAGAAGAAGTCAAGAGTTTCTCGCCACTTACACATTTGTGCGCTTTGAGATTCAAAGACAAACACTTCCAGTTAGCAGGTCTTGACTTCAAAATCTCTCCAAGGTATGTATCCAAAGCTACCAAGATCCCATATCATGGTGAAAAGTGGTTTAAACAAGTGCATCTTGATCTGGAGGATTATAAACCTTTCATCAAATCTGAACATAGGGAAACCATCACTGCTATTTTCCCTTTCTCCTATCTTCTTGACAGTTATGCTCCACTGATGAAGGCCATAATGAGATATTTCACTTGTGAAGGGAGGTTTAGCCAAATTTTTGCCTATCATGTTCGCTTGTTGATGCATTTTACTAGAAGCAGGCATTTAAACCTTCCATACTTTTTGTCCAAAAGCATAGAGAAAATGGCAGCTACTGTCCAAAAGGAAGCTCCACATCAGCAAATCCCTTCTCTCTTTCACCATTCCTTGATCAAAATCATTTTCTTACACCAGCTGGAGAAGAAAGGAGTTTCATGGGATTCATTCATTAGCCATGCCGATTTCGCCACTGTCCCTCCTGTTCATGTGTCTCCTACTCAGCCTGTCCATTGCCCAGTGCCTTTATCTAGTAGGCCTACCCCTAAAAAACTCAAGATGACCACTGGGCAGCCAAGTAAACAGGGAGAAGGAGAGGGCAGTGAGCCACAGGGAGAAAAGGAGGATGATGAGCAGTAGCAGCCAGATTTTGAGGGACAGCAGCAGTTGGATATCATTGGACAGCAGCTAGAGGTTGATGAACAGCAGCAAGTACAGGAAAAGGAACAGCAGCAGACAGAGGTTGAAGAGCAGCAGGTTGAGCAAACAATTGAAGCATCTTTTAAGCCACAAGCTGGACAGGATGTTGAGGAAGGACAACAAGCTGAAGCTGCCTCCTTGACAGTGACCAAAACTATTCCTAAAAAGAGGAAATTGCCCAAAAAGACAACTTCTAGCTTGCCAAGGAGAAAGAGCGCTAGATTGGCCTTCAAAGGCAAAAGTGCAGTTGGAGAAAGTGCCAAGCATAGAGGTAAATCAGCTGTCATCCCTATCCCAAGCGATGACAGTGATAATGAGGCCCGCATCCTTGAAAACCTCCTCATTCACAAAGAAGGGCAAGTTGAGGTGTTACAAGAAGATCTTCAAAGGGCGAGGAATTTCAACCATTTCTTGGAGGTTGAAAACAAACAAATGAAGTATCATGCAGCCATTCATGAGGCAAGGGCGATCAAGTATAAAAAGGAGGCAAAAAAGGCGCAAGTAAGAATTGAAGAGCTCATTGGCGAGTTTGATGATGAAGAGGAGGAGGACCAGCCTAGGCGAAAGAGGCCTAGGACCATCGGGCTTAGAAAAGCCTTGGAGAAACAGAGAGCAGAAGAACAAGCTCAATTCGAAGCCTTTCCTCTCACTGCCCTCTTTGAGCAAGAAATTGAGGAAAACAAGGAAGCATGGCTTGAGAGGGCTAAACAGCATTTGGAAACAAAGCTTGAGAAGGCAAACAGGGATCTTGAGCTACAGAGGAAAAGGACTCTTCACTTTCAGAAGCTAAATCAGTTTGCCAGGCGAAAATTGAAGGTAGCACAAGAAAAATTGAAGAAGTTGAAGGAGAGGCGCCTAGCACGGAAAGAAGCAAAAAGCATATCAGCCCTCGATATTTTGGCTTCAGCTTCGGAGCATGTTTCTATGGACCCTTGAGAGCCATGCATGCCAAATTTGGGCCTGTTTCGGAAACTTTTTGTTTTTTTGGCATTTTTGGGGTTTTCGCCAAAAACTCATAAATGCGCCATTTCAGTTTGATGAGTCGTCAAAGGAGGAGGATGATCCCAATGGGTTCCATAATTCCATGAGCAGGTCTCCAGCGATTTTCAGGGCATTTGAAGATCATTCGCCCCTCCAAATTGGCGGAAAACAGCCTCATTTTGCACATTCTGCCCGCCATATCAGCAGCCTGCTATTTTCTGGGTTTTTGCGCACAGGTACAGTTTTGAGGGACTTTCAGAGATCAGATTGAGGTGATTCCACTTGCGCCAGAAAGCAGACACAGAGAGCTTTCCAACGAGCCATCATGAGCCTCATTTCGACATCGGGAAGGCTGCCATTTGCATCCAGCAAGTCAGGGGACCTTTTTCAGGCATAAATATGAAGTATTTTTGTAATTTTTGAACTCCAAAAATCTGCTTTTCCCAAATGTGCATTAAGCTATTTTTATCATGGGAAAATCATGTAAAGTCAATATAATTTCCGTTTTTAGCAGTTTTTTAGATATTTTATGGGATATTTTGTGCCTTGGGCTTTGCAAAGCCTCAAGGACAAGTTCAGATATTTTGACTTGGCCAATGGGATAGCTAGTTGCTCCATGAGGTTTTCCTCCTTCTAGCCTATTTATCCCATGGTTCTCATTGTAAATCAGAGGCTGAACTTGAGAGAAGAATTAATGCATTGGTCATATGAGCTTTGAAGAATACACCCCAGTTATGATTTTTGGACTGCCTCTTGGATGCTTTTGAGGAATGTTGAAGGCTTGTTGATGGATTCCTTGACATGGTAGAATGGTATAGTGCTTCTTAATGTGTTTTGTCTTCTAGTTTTCACTCATAATTCATTTTTCTTGCTGCTATAGATTAGTAAAGATTGATTTTGAGACATGCCCATGGAGGCACCTCAAAATCCCTGAATCTTCATAGCTTGATGTTTTCTTCTCCCTTAGTTATGCTAAAGAATTCTTAGCTGCTCTTTAGTAACCTAAGGTATTGTTGCTAAGTTTTATTCATCGGTTCTATGTATGTTAAGTAGGATGTATGGTTTGCCCTACCTACCTACAAGCTGCCCATAGTTCTGTCCATAAAACTTTCTCTTTGACTGATTTGTTGATCATCTTGTTGAACCAAGGAGGCCTAGTCCCAATCTAGCCCTTTGCCTAAAACTATGAAAACTTATTTGTCCAAGTGCCCAATGACTTAGAGACTATGTTTAGGCGTTCCGGCATAGTTTATGAGTTGTTAGTTTGTCTCATGTGTTTTCCCCAAAGTCTGATAGCTATTTCCCGAAGTTAGAGGGTCTTATACCTCTATGTATGGCTGGAATGTTTGATTTCCTATGTATTGATTAGCTTATAGTTATTCCTAGCATGATAAATGGCTTGCTATTACATGTTTATGTCTGCTATTAACTAGTTTTCACTTGAAATCCCTTGTCTTTCACCAACTTATTGTTCATTTAATCCATTTTGCCCAGAGATCCCTTCTACTGTGAATCAAATCGGCCCTACAGCAGCTTTACATCATCACTTCATAGCTTCCTTGACCTGTTTGACCCCATAGCCCAATTTATCTACATCTTGTTATCCAGTTTATGTATTTGATCAGTTTCATCCCTCACAAACTTAAAAACTAAAAAACCAAAAAACACACTTCATAACTAGCCTAATATCAGAACACTGCAAGTAAACACACCGACATCTTTTACATATATAGAGAGAGCCCTCTCTGAGTCCAGGAAGGCTAGGTCCTTGGGCTCCAAAGCTTGGTTTGATGTTACATCGTCATTTGGCTAGCCAATCGGCCAAATCACGGGACCCTAACATAATGGCGATCACGGTGGGACTCTGAGTGATTAAAAAACTTAGTTTCCCTCATCTTTAAAGACTTTTTGAGATTACTAGCTGATTGACTTATCCCACCGCTCACTAACATAATGGCGATCACGGTGGGACTTTGAGTTAGTGACAATCTAAGGACACCTTAGAACTCTAGAAGTCCCTTATTTTTAAGAATATTGTTTGATTGACTTATCCCACCGCTCACTGACATAATGGCGATCACGGTGGGACCTACTGAGTACATGACAGTCTAGCGAACTCTTATAGACTCTTTAGTCCTTCAAACCTAAACTCAGACCATCAGCCTTTAGAATCATTTAGTGTAAACTCTCTGTTTCACCATCTTAGCAAAGTGATGAATCAGGTTTATAACACTCTTACATCCTAGGCTGCACATAAAACTCAGAAAAAACCACAAAAAACTCCCTTAGATTGGTTTTTGATAGTATTGGTGGTGGACCATACAAAAATATCTCATAACAACCAATTTTCCACCTGGCGACTCCACTAACTTCTAGTAAGCCTTACTATTTCACCAAACTCTAGGCTACTTTCCGATAGACCTTTCCCATCACTCACTAACATAGCGGGAGATGGTAAGACATTGAGTACATAATAGTCCAGCAAACTCTTATAGACTCTTTGGTCCTTTAGGTACCATAAACAAGCAAGCAGTCCATAGACTCATTTTTAGAGTAAACTCTTTTTGTTCTCATCACCCTAGCAAAGTGTTGAAACAAGTCTAGGATACTTTAACAAAACATAGGCTGCACATAAACTCAGAAAATCCAAAAAAACATTCTCAGATTAGTCTTGGTGGTGGACCATAGCTTTATTCACAAAACAACTAATTTTCCACCTGGCGACTCCACTAATCCATCCCTTCTATTTTTGACCATCCTTCGCCTTAGTATAACTTTAGAGAAATCACTCATCCAGAACATTCACCAATATCATTCTCTCCAAGCTCTGGATCTAAAATCTGGCTTCCCGAAGAATCAATACCAGATCCCATCCAGACCCAAATCCCCCTATCATAGTAGATGACCCAGAAAATATTTTGTGGCAAGCTTCCGAAACTGATCATCTAGCTACCGATAGATCCATCCGTAGAACAAGATCTGTACCTAAAACTCGCAATATCCTTCTAGATTCACCTTCGGAACTAGAGTCATCACAAGCTCTTCCCCGAAGCAAATCATATAGTAAGATAAACTTCGACGATCTTGAACCCTTGAACCCACCACAGAGTCCTATTAGAGAAGCTTCACCCACCACTCCTCCTGATTTCCAGCTTCTTTATCAATTTGGCTCCTATCATCCCAGATCTGCTCAAAACCAGATCACTAGTCTAAGTTCATCCACCACACCTGGTCAAACCACCACTGTTCAAACCACTTCATTTCAGCCTACTAGTCCTCATCTTGCACATCATCCATTACCTCCAGTCATGGTAGCCTGGTACGCACCTTTGGTGTTGCCACCGCCCTTGGCTCCTCTCCCAAATAAATATCAAGACAAAATCCCACACTTTACCGGAGAAGACACCACCATAGCTCAACAGCATGTAAGTAGGATTAGTGATGCTTTTGAATACATGGAAGTACACGACGAAACCGTCAGAATGAGAATATTCGCCCAAAGCCTGGGTGGAGAACCCAAAACATGGTTTAAAATCTTGCCTCCAAACAACATCCACAACATCTTAGAACTCTGCCAAGTCTTCGCGAACAAGTGGGAAGTCCGAAGGAACCCTATTCAAATCCTGTCAGAATATAACAACCTAAAACAGGAAAATGGGGAAAGTGTCCAGGCATACTGCACTAGGTTCAACAATGTGTATAACGCCCTCCCACCTCACTTCAAACCCCCACTTGGTTTAGTCTTGGCAAAATTCCCCGAGGGTTTTGATCCATACATGACATATCATCTGAGAGACAAGGATCCCCCTACCCTAGAGGAAATGCAACAAGTAGCCATAAAACAAGAAGCCAATTTAGCAGAAAAAAGAGCTAGGACTAGATTAGAAAGAAAAGTCCCATATAGAGATGAGGTATCCAGCTCATCTCCTTCCCTAGATCCTAGAATAGATGGCTTGGTCAAATCCATGACAAAGATGTGGGAAAAAATGAGTGAAAGAATGCCTCCTAGGGACAACCAACCAAACCCTCAAAACCAGAACCAAGGCTTTAGAAAAGGTCAGTCTCAAAATAAACCAAGAGGAAATGATCAGCAAATCAGACCATCCTTCAGTGAGAATTATGTTGATAAAGAGGATAAGGATACTGAACCCATTGATGAAAATCATTGGAACCTCATAGGTTCTGATAACAAGAGTAAGGTTTACCTCACAGCAGAAGAGCAAGAGTTATGCTATCCAAGTCAGGAAGAAACCAATGATGAAGATCTCGAAGATCCTGTCATATATTTTCAGAATGCCATTATAGAAGCTCATAGGCAGTATAACCTTAGAAGTAGAAAAAACCAAGACTACTCCAAGAAGGGTAGCCCTGACACTGCTAAAACCTCTGACACCATCCCTAAAAAAGCCATGGATAGCAACAAAATTATGGCCAAGAAAATTGACCAAAACAAGGATAAAGCTATTCAAACAAGTCTTAGCTCAGATACTCTTAGCACCTCTACAAAAACCCCTGAAGTAACGGTGTCAAACAAAGTCCCGAATCAGAGTCAGCAAATTAAGAGCATAGAAAAGATCATGTCCGAAAAAGCTGAAACAAATCTGCCCAAACTACAAACTCCTTTTAGTTTCGAAGGGGAAGTTTCCGAAATAAAAATTACCATACCCCTTACTAAGCTAATAACTGTAGATAGGTATAGATCTCAAATTTTCAAAGTTTTTGACATAGGGAGCGAAGCAGATACTTTAAATCTAACTGAAAACAAACCCGAGCTCTTATTCGGCCCGAAAATAGAAGTTCAATACCAAGAAGGGTCTGTTTCTCCTTCCTATGTGAGCCTGAACATACGGGACAATATATTACATAATGCCATGTTAGATTCGGGTACCTCCCATAACCTCATGCCTAAAGCAGTCATGGAAAACCTGGGACTAGAAGTAACTCAACCTCTGGTAACTCAAGCAGTCATGGAAAACAATACTCCCATTTATTCCACTCATTCCAATTTAGATTCTTTTATCTTATACAATGAAAGTGATATAGACAAGAAGATAATGGAAAAGGAAGAAGCTCTCAAACCATCAGAAACGCATTTTCCGTTACTAGATGCAGAAACTAATAACCAAAACTTCTCTGATCTTTCTCCTGTTAATCCTGCATATCATAAGTCAGAAAATAGAATTGTAAATCAAGTTGAAGAAAAGAAATCTGGCAATCCAATGTACATGGCTGGTGACATTGCTTATGTTAATGATTCTCAAATGTTTGATCAATATGTTGACTTATATGATTTCCAAACAGAAGCTAACTTTGCAGAAGATTCATTTTTTGATTTTTGGGAGGAAGCTCAGTTTCATAAATTTGAGAAAAGTAAGCAGCCATTACCGGTCATCTATGACACTCATGAGGAGAACCTTGAAAGTTTAGAAGTAAGTGAAGAGTCTCGGACTTTTTGCTCTACTTCACTTCAGCCCGTCAGAGATAACATGCACATGATTGGAAATCAACATTTTTTCAGCTTTGATGATGAGTTTGAGGAAGATGGTGAAATTCTTGAGCATATTGTAAATGAGAATCCTTTGCCTGAAATAGTTGAGGAAATCATTTTGGACATAGAATCTTCCTTAACTCCAGATTTCCAGTTACCCAGTTCCATTGAGTTACAAATTGCAGATGAAGAAGTAGAGGTTGATAAACACATGGGAGTTGTCACACTATCCTTTCAAGATAATTTACTGTCAAAGTGTATCCCTGCCCATCAACCTGATGACCTTCACACAGTTTCCAGCCCACCCTATCAAAACACATCAGCTTGGATTGAAAAATACACTGCAATACATGATGAGTCTGACAGTTTGAGTGATTATGAGGAAGAGTTGTTTTACCAGGGAGGTCCCAAATATAGCCAAGTGGAAGAAAGAGTAGTCCTAAATGAAGCCTATATCTCAAAACCTCTAGATCAGGTATTATTCCAAGATCCATTTGTTGTTTTCCTTGAGAAGTCTGAAAGAGTAGTCTTGAATAAATCCTATGTATCAAATCCTCTAGAGGTATTATTCCAAGATCTATTTGTTGTTTTCCTTGAGAAATCTGTAGGGGTAGTGGGTTCTATCATAAACAAGTTGCTACCAAGAATGAGAAAAAACTTAAGCTCTACTATCCAAAAACAAACCAAATGGGAGTGGCCTTTTCATTATTTCCGCATCATGAAAGAACTAAACCAGAATCACCCATGTGAGCATCTACTTGACTGGTTGCATTGGAAAACAGAGTTCACCAAACAAATGTCTATTGTGCACAGATTAGATCAGGATAGAAAGACAACAATAGAAAATAAGCTTAGCCTGTGAGCACCTTTTCATTTGTAGTTTGTTTGAAGAAAAAGTGAAAAAGTAGAAAAGTCAAAAACAGTAAAAAACAGAAAAGAGGGCCAGTGAAGATAGAACAAAGGCCCCATGTTCCAAAAAATAGTCTTTCGGAAAGCGAGCAAGTCTAAATGCCGCTACTAGTACTTCAATGTCTTGTTCAGCTATCTAGCCTAATCATAGCTGAGCATGATTAAATTTATTTGCTGATAAGTTAGTGAGTGTCAAGATAGTCAACATTGTGTGAGTTTGACTTATCACAGAGCTTAGATTAGGGAGAGATTCTGGTTCCACATGCTTAAAACAGAACCAAAGAGAGAAGCGAGGGATGAAAAACACATTGTACATCTTAGCCCCGCTTCTCTAGTTTCCTTTTATTGCAGAATAACATTTGTGTGCGGCTTGTCTTTTATGCCACAAATGCATGACAAATCAGACTGCCTAATCCTGATTTGGTCATTTTTAAATTTCATGTTGTAGATTAGAGAATGAAATCCTGTCAAACTGCTTAATCTTGACAGTCGATCTAGTTTTAGGTAGAGAAATGAAGGAGTTCATCAGCTTAATCTGAACTCCCAGCAGATATAAGAGTAGAAATAGATAGTTTCATTTTGCAAAAAGAAAAAATATACATTGTCAAAAGGCTGCTAGTTCAAATGCGCCAAAGAGAAGGAAAAAATGTTAGGAAAGATAGTGGGGTAGGTAGAAGTATCATTGATGTTAACCATGCTGTCACTTTTCAGAGATAACATCAAGAGAAGGGTAAATTTTGCGCCAATGGATAAGGCACTGGTCTTCATAAGCCAAAAATATGAATTCTGGACACCTCCTGACGAGGAGCTGCCCTCCCCAAATGGAGCCACTGTTAGCCATCAGTATTTTTTTACATGTTAGTGATGACTATATCTTCAGCTGAGTTTTCTAGAAACTGATTTCCTTATGTCAATATGTCATCCAGAAAACCCTCCCAAAACTTTTTTCGCCTTTCTACCTATTCAGTCCACCCCTAGCAACATCAAAAACCTCATATCACAATCCTATCTAGCTTCAGCCTTATTGACCTGCCCATCAGCCTTAAAAGGCAAATCCACATCTGTTTCAAAAGTCTACCCTATGTTAGGAAGTGGCGTTTAGGTCTTTTCACCTTTGGAAATCATCAAAAAGCCAAAAAAGCCTCCATCTGCAGCAGACCTACCATGACTGATCCCTTAATTTGCAAATGAAATTGACAAACAGCCTTAAGTCACGCCACTCATATTCCTTAGGTCTCAGCACTGCATAAAGCCCAATCTCAAGCTGACTAGTAGGTTTTCCACAGTGTTCTATGGTTTCTACAAAGGCAGGAAATATAACTTCATCTCGGGAGGAAATGCTTGATCTACAGTTAGAGGAGCAGCTGCTTCTAAATGTATTATGAGCCTGAGATGAAGCTGCAAAACAAAAGTCACTCATCAGGACCTTACAGCTCTTTCCAGCATGAAAATCACAGTAAGAAAGGGTCGCCACTATCTCAGCAAAATGGTAAATTGTCAAGGCCCAGAACCTCCTTCATGTACAAGCAAAGGGTTAGGGCGCCTCCTTCATACATAAGCAGAGGGCACAGGCCAGTGTTGACTCAGAAGGTTGCAAAAGTCCAGGTTACCTTTACTGAAACAATGAAACAATATCTTCAGGTTTCATGAATGTAATTGATGACCATAACAGGAATATAGTGGAAATATGATAAGCTCAAAGGAAAGGGGATTTTGGCCTGATAAAGGAGTTCATTTCAAACTTGCAAACCATATGAATTGTTGAACTTTAGAAGGACCTGTCATCAGTAAACATCCAAATCATAAGAAGCCTGTTTTGTTCAAGATCAAATGAAATAGATGTTGTTAACCAATGCCATTACACAGGCAGAAAGAAAGCCCTTAGCTTTTTCAAATGCACTGACCTTCATAGTCACAAAGAGTTTTTGTCAGGTAACAGGTCATGAGATAAACAATCCAAATGATAATTTTCTCACTCACCCTTAGAACAGTATCACTGTGGCTAGGGTTTTCTTCTAAAAAACAGTGATACTTGCAAGTAAAGATGTTAAGATTGGTGTTTTTCAAGAGGTTTTCTTACCACCACATTCAGAGAAAGGCTGTGTCGAACATAGTGGTCAAAAAGTCTCCGGACACCTTATCTGATGAAGAGCCTCCTCCATGCATGAGTAGAGGGCCAAAGCTATTGCAAGTTGCTAAAACTAATTGATACAAGAGAGCAGTGGAAGGATACCAAAAACTGAATAAAGGTCATTGCACAGGTGAATGATAGTGCTGATGATGCAAAGGTATTGGTACTCCTATTCAAAAGAGCTGTCTGTCAGACTGTACCTAAAATGGAAGGGAGACAACAATGAACATAGGCATGCATTGATACTACAAAGAGTAGTTGCTTTAAAGAAGGGTTAAAGGTACCCCATTGTCACCTGCCACTAAGTTTAAAAGATCTCTTTTTGAGTAAAGCAGAGGAGTATAGGGTGAAAGCATGCAACTACAAGAAGGCGCTTACAGTCCAAGGAGAAAAGCTTATAAGAGACCTAATAGCAGAAATTATTAACAAGTTGGAGTGACACAGGCAATCCCCTGTTGAGTGATAAAACAGCTTCAAATGCCTTTTGCCAGTTTTTGAATGACTTTTCTTCCTTAACATTTCGCCTAACTTATCAAAACAGGGGACAAAAGTTGAGTTTTTGCAATGTCTCTTTTATAAAAGACCAATGCACCAGTCAAGATATGTTAACAAAGCAAGCCCTGTTTTTTAGAAGCATAACAGTTGTTTTTTAGCATTATCTTCACAGTGGTAAGGTGGGTTTCATTTCGACAGAAATAGCACCAATGTTGTTAAAAAACAATAGTAGAGATAATATAGATATGCTTGGATTATTGGTCGAAGTTCAGAGCTCGGGGTCAGAATCAAAGGGCGGGTATACATATGCAAATAACAAACCCACTGTTTGAAAAAACAAACAGAGTTAGAAATCAATGTTAATTCCGAAAGGGTAAGTGACCATTGGAGAGTTATGGTGATATAGTATCAAAGGGTAATTATGGTGTAAATTTTTCATTTTCAAAAATCTGAAGAAGAGCCCACGCCTCTCCACCATCGAGACAAAGAGAATCTGGTCGGAAGTTCACAGGTTTGCCCTAGAGAAAGCAGCGCGACGTGCCTGGGATTTGGCGCGACGTGCCTGGGCAGCAAAATACACGGGGCCTCTTCGTCGGCGCGACGTGCATGAGAGCCGCCCCGACCACACGACGAGCTGACTTGAAACCAAGTTTTCTGCTCAACGACGGGTTTCTCCAAAGGTTGCCACGCGCTTTCCCAGACTATCCGGGGTTTCTTTCATCCTTTCAAGCGAACATCCATCAAATTTGGGGTATTTTTATGAACTCCCCATCGATTGCAAGGTGTTGATAAATGACAAGAATGCTTTGAAAACACCGGACCTTGCCATTATTTCTAAAAATTTTTATACACGGTGAGATGAGGTAATTACATTGTGATAATACGGGGTTTTATGATTAGGAACCGGTTGTGTCGTTTCAAATCATGTATTTATTAACATCGGAGGTTTCAAGAACAAAGAACGGGTATTTGTTGCCAAGGACACAAGCACACCTTTGTAGCAAAGTTTGCCCCCCTATTTCACTATGTTCACTCTTTGTAAGTTTGTTGACCCAAGATGACGACGTGCAAAAGGCAGAATTTGTTGATGAGAAGTTACACATTGGAGGCAGGGGTATAGAGGTGTTGATGGATTTTTAAAAGCTCACAAAGCAGAGAGTGTATTCTATAAACCACTGTTGCACTGATTTTTCACCAAGCTAAGTCTGCTTCTCCCTGTATTATATCATTGTGAATAATTGTTGACAGAGAGTTTCTAAGGGTGGATAGGGCCATTTTTCTAGAGGGCAGGGTTGTTGGTGGTTAAATCTAAACTTTGAAGGCAGAGGTATACAAGTGATGTTTGATGTCTTAAACTTCACAAGAAAAAGTGTCCCTCATAAAGCACTGTGTATTGTTGATCTAGGTCTGCCCTCTTTCTTCACCTCATTATCATGTTGAAAAGCTGATTGAAAAAGAGACTCTAAGGGTAAATGTTACATTGGAAGGGCGATTTCATTGATGTGTTCTAAGCGTGGAGAGCGAAATGTAAGCAGTTTTTGTTCTCTTAAAACTTCACAAAGGAAAGGGAGAATTACCGAAGAACGAGTTGTTGTGGTTTGAAGTTAATGCGGAAAGCAGTCCGGTATTTGAGTGGATCTCTTAAACCTCACAAGCGAAGAAAAGGTTTCCTTCTAGCTGCTTGTGTAGCGATTTTACAATCTAGCAGGTACGCACTTTCCTAGAAACCATGTTGTGTGTCATGTTGAAGAATTTTTGACGATTTTCAGGTGTGACATAGTGAAGGACAGAGGTTGTTGATGTTGGATTTTGACATCAAAGGCAGAGGTATAAAGGTAGTGATTGACTTCTCAAAAGTCACAAGTGAAAGGTGTTTTCCTTAACACTGTGGGCTAATTTTTCACCTAACCAAAAGGTCTCCTTTCTTTCCACTGTATGGTCTCTACAGAAATCTGTTGACAGAGGTATTCTTCAAGGTGAATGACCTAAAGATAAGGGTTTTCATATTCAAGTTTTGTTTGAAAACACAAATAACAGTGTAGGTTGGCCTCTAACAAAGTCACAAGAGGGGTGATTGTTCAAAACTGTGCACAGGGAATCTACGAAGCAGCTACCCCATCTTTTACACATGGTACCATTGTTAAGAAGGTTACATAGCTGAAGTGTATCCAGATTTGAAGGATTGTTGTTAATAAGTGCAGAGGTGGCTTATTCCAAGAAACATTGTTGCATTTTATTCAAAATCACAGGGTCCATATCTGTCCGAGCAGTGTAGTGGCCAGTTTCAATCCAGCAGAGCATTTTTCATACATTGAAGGCAGTTTGCCTCTTCCAAAGCCTGTTTCAAGTCAGAATGCCTCCAAAACGAGATCACAAAGGCGGGCAACATAAGAGATATGAGCCTATCTCCATAGAATAAATCAATGCTCACCCCTCAGTGCTTTTTAATTTCCATGAAGTAGGCTGTCTTGATTTCTGTCAGAGGATAGAAGAAGTCAAGAGTTTCTTGCCACTTACACATTTGTGCGCTTTGAGATTCAAAGACAAACACTTCCAGTTAGCAGGTCTTGACTTCAAAATCTCCCCAAGGTATGTATCCAAGGCTACCAAGATCCCGTATCATGGTGAAAAGTGGTTTAAGCAAGCGCATCTTGATCTGGAGGATTATAAACCTTTCATCAAGCCGGAACATAGGGAGACCATCACTGCTATTTTTCCTTTCTCCTATCTTCTTGACAGTTATGCTCCACTGATGAAGGCCATAATGAGATATTTCACTTGTGAAGGGAGGTTTAGCCAAATTTTTGCCTATCATATTCGCTTGTTGATGCATTTTACCAGGAGCAGGCAATTAAACCTTCCATACTTTTTGTCCAAAAGCATAGAGAAAATGGCAGCTACTGTCCAAAAGAAAGCCCCACCTCAGCAAATCCCTTCTCTCTTTCACCATTCCTTGATCAAAATCATCTTCTTACACCAGCTGGAGAAGAAAGGGGTTTCATGGGATTCATTCATTAGCCATGCCGATTTCGCCACTGTCCCTCCTGTTCATGTGTCTCCTACTCAGCCCGTTCATCGCCCAGTACCTTTATCTAGTAGGCCTACCCCTAAAAAACTCAAGATGACCACTGGGCAGCCAAGTAAACAGGGAGAAGGAGAGGGCAGTGAGCCACAGGGAGAAAAGGAGGATGATGAACAGCAGCAGCCAGATTTTGAGGGACAGCAGCAGTTGGAAATCAGTGGACAGCAGCTAGAGGTTGATGAACAGCAGCAAGTGCAGGTTGATGAACATCAGCAAGTGAAGGTTGATGAGCAGCAGCCAGAGTTGGAAGAGGAACAGCAGCAGACATAGATTGAAGAGCAGCAGGTTGAGCAAACAATTGAAGCATCTTTTGAGCCACAAGCTGGACAAGATGTTGAGGAAGGACAGCAAGCTGAAGCTGCCTCCTTGACAGTGACCAAAACTGTTCCTAAAAAGAGGAAATTTCCCAAGAAGACAATTTCTAGCTTGCCAAGGAGAAAAAGCGCTAGATTGGCCTTCAAAGGCAAAAGTGCAGTTGGAGAAAGTGCCAAGCATGGAGGTAAATCAGCTGTCATCCCTATACCAAGCGATGACAGTGACAATGAGGCCCGCACCCTTGAAAACCTCCTCATTCACAAAGAAGGGCAAGTTGAGGTGTTACAAGAAGATCTTCAAAGGGCGAGGAATTTCAACCATTTCTTGGAGGTTGAAAACAAACAAATGAAGTATCATGCAGCCATTCATGAGGCAAGGGCAATCAAGTATAAAAAGGAGGCAGAAAAGGCGCAAGTAAGAATTGAAGAGCTCATTGGCGAGTTTGATGATGAAGAGGAGGAGGACCAACCTAGGCGAAAGAGGCCTAGGACCATCGGGCTTAGAAAAGCCTTGGAGAAGCAGAGAGCAGAAGAACAAGCTCAATTCGAAGCCTTTCCTCTCACTGCCCTCTTTGAGCAGGAAATTGAGGAAAACAAGGAAGCATGGCTTGAGAGGGCTAACCAGCATTTGGAAACAAAGCTTGAGAAGGCAAATAGGGATCTTGAGCTACAGAGAAAAAGGACTCTTCACTTTCAGAAGCTAAATCAGTTTTCCAGGCGAAAATTGAAGGTAGCACAAGAAAAATTGAAAAAGTTGAAGGAGAGGCGCCTAGCACGGAAAGAAGTAAAAAGAATATCAGCCCTTGATATTTTGGCTTCAACTTCGGAGCATGTTTCTATGGACCCTTGAGGGTCATGCATGCCAATTTTGGGCCTGTTTCGGAAACTTTTTGTTTTTTGGCATTTTTGGGGTTTTTCGCCAAAAACTCATAAATGCGCCATTTCGGTTTGATGAGTTGTCAAGGGAGGAGGATGATCCCAATGGGTTCCATAATTCCATGAGCAGGTCTCCAGCGATTTTCAGGGCATTTGAAGATCATTCGCCCCTCCAAATTGGCGAAAAACAGCCTCATTTTGCACATTTTGCCCGCCATATCAGCAGCCTGCTATTTTCTGGGTTTTTGCACACAGGTACAGTTTTGAGGGACTTTCAGAGATCAGATTGAGGTGATTCCACTTGCATTGGAAAGAAGACACAGAGAGCTTTCCAACGAGCCATCATGAGCCTCATTTCGACATCGGGAAGACTTCCATTTGCATCCAGAAAGTCAGGGAACCTTTTTCAGGCATAAATATGAAGTATTTTTGCAATTTTTGAACTCCAAAAATCTGCTTTTCCCAAATGTGCGTTAGGCTATTTTTATCATGGGAAAATCATGTAAAGTCAATATAATTTCCGTTTTTTGCAGTTTTTTAGATATTTTATGGGATATTTTGTGCCTTGGGCTTTGCAAAGCCTCAAGGACAAGTTTAGATATTTTGACTTGGCCAATGGGATAGCTAGTTGCTCCATGAGGTTTCCTCCCTCAAGCCTATTTATTCCATGGGTTTCATTGTAAATAAGAGGCTGAACTTGAGAGAAGAATTAATACATTGGTCATATGAGCTTTGAAGAATACACTTGAGTTATGATTTTTGGACTGCCTCTTGGATGCTTTTGAGGAATGATGAAGGATTGTTGATGGATTCCTTCACATGGTAGAATGGTATAGTGTTTCTTGATATGTTTTTGTCTTCTAGTTTTCTTTCATAATCCATATTTCTTGCTGCTATAGATCAGTAGAGATTGATTTTGAGATATGCCCATGGAGGCACCTCAAAATCTCTGAATCTTCATAGCTTGATGTTTTCTTCTCCCTTAGTTATGCTAAAGAATTCTTAGCTGCTCTTTAGTAACCTAAGGTTTTGTTACTTAGTTTTATTCATCAGTTCCATGTATGTTGAGTAGGATGTATGGTTTGCCCTACCTACCTATCAGCTGCCCATAGTTCTGTCCATAAAACTTTCTCTTTGACTGATTTGTTGATCATTTTGTTGAACCAAGGAGGCCTAGTCCAGATCTAGCCCTTTGCCTAAAACTATGAAAACTTATTTGTCCAAGTGCCCAATGACTTAGAGACTATGTTTAGGCGTTCCGGCATAGTTTATGAGTTGTTAGTTTGTCTCATGTGTTTTTCCCCAAAGTCTGATAGCCATTTCCCGAAGTTAGAGGGTCTTATACCTCTATGTATGGCTGGAATGTTTGATTTCTATGTATTGATTAGCTTATAGTTATTTCTAGCATGATTAATGGCTTGCTATTACATGTTTATGTCTGCTATTAACTAGTTTGCACTTGAAATCCCTTGTCTTTCACCAACTTATTGTTCATTTAATCCATTTTTCCCGGAGATCCCTTCTATTGTGAATCAAATCGGCCCTACGGCAGCTTTACATCATCACCTCATAAGCTTCCTTGACCTGTTTGACCCCATAGCCCAATTTATCTACATCTTGTTATCCAGTTTATGTATTTGATCAGTTTCATTCCTCACAAACTTAAAAAACCAAAAAACTAAAAACATACTTCATAACTAGCCTAATATCAGAACATCGCAAGTAAACACACCGACATCTTCTACACATATAGAGAGAGCCCTCTCTGAGTCCAGGAAGGCTAGGTCCTTGGGCTCCAAAGCTTGGTTTGATGTTACATCGTCATTTGGGTAGCCAATCGGCCAAATCACGGGACCCTAACTTGACCCCATAGATTTGCGGCAAAGCTCTAGTAGAGAAGGTTCTCCTTCCTTTGCACACGACTTTTAACTTCTCCATCACTTCAGCCCTTTTCATCTCAAATCCACCTAGAATCAATTCTCCAGTCCAAGTACCTCAGCTACACCCATTCATACCACCACTGTGCAAACCACCTCACTCCATCCTGCTCCACCTCTCACAAATCCTCCCCTTGTAAATCAGCGCTTATTTCCATTTCCTCCCATCATGGCAGCCTGGTATGCCCCACTGGATCTACAAAAACCACTATTGCCTTTTCCAAATGACTATTAGTCCAAGATCGCTCACTTCTTGGGGACTGAATCCATCACTACTCAAAAGCATGTAGATAGAATTAATGATGCTTTTGACTACATGGAGATAGAAGAAGAAACCATATAGATAAGGATTTTTGCTCAGAGCCTAGGGGGAGAACCCAAGAAATGGTTTAAAAACTTACCTCCCAACAACATACATGATCTCCCTACCCTCTACCAAACCTTTGTGAACAAATGGGAAATCAAGAAGAACCCCCTTCAAATTCTTTCCAATTATAACAATCTTAAAAGGAATCCGGGAGAAAGTGTTCATGACTACTCCACTAGGTTTAATAGTGTTTACAATGCCCTCCCACCTCACATAAAACCTCCCCAAGGCTTAGCCTTAGTAAAATATCCCGAAGGCTTTGATGCTGATATGGCCTTTCAACTAAGGGAGAGAGATTACCTAACTCTAGAAGACATGCAAAAAGGGGTTGTGAGTGTAGAGGCCAATTTAATTGGGAAAAGGGATAGGATGAGATCAGAAAAAAGGGTGACTTATAAAGATGACACAACACCTAAAACCTCCACTTATGACACCAAACTTGACTCCATAGTTAGGACAATGGAGAGGATGATGGAAAAAATCAGTTTAAATGACAGAACACTTCCTAGGGAAAATCAAACCAATCTTAAAAACAGGAATAGGCGTCAAAATTTTAGAAGAGACCCTCCTTAAGTCAAACAACGAGAGAGTGACCAACAAATCATACCTCCTTTCCAAGACAACTATGTAGATGAAGAGGAAAGAGAGCCTGAATAGTTGGAAGAAGACCATGTAAATGTCATAGGTTCGGATGATGAGGACAACACCTTCCTTACCGAAGAAGAACAAAGGATGTTTTCTTCAAAACCAAATGAGAAATCATATGAAGATATCGAAGACTATAGACTCGGATATGAGAATGCCATTATGGAATTCCATAGGCAATATGACCTTGCTACTCAGTCCCCTCCATTCCACCATCATCATTGGTATTAGTCTGTCCGTCGCTCTACTATTTTCTCTCGTGCCTTAGTTGGGGATCTCTCATTGCCTCACCTATGGTGGACCTCTTTCTGTCGACATCAGCGCCTTCATTCCAGAAGACAGGTCTATAGGGCGGTGTACCATGGTTCTAGCTTCCATTCTTGTTCGGTGCCTCGGATCCGGCAAAGGGATCTCTCATTTCCCTTTGACTTGATTTTTTCTCCACTCCAGCTCCTTTCAGCATGATCGAGATCTGTATACTTGATGGTTCAATGATACAGCAGCAGCTCTTGATGATTCCCGGGTGTGTGTGAGATGTCTCAACCCTCATGAGGGGGTGGCCCTGCAGGTAGCCCCCCACATGCCCGGATGACCTCTTCCTTGCAACCTTCGATGCAGCTCCAGATATTTGATGATGTTGGCCGTAGCCACTTGCAGCGCCTCTTCGACTTGCATGTATCAGTCAGATTTTGTGAGCCCTTCCCCATTTACAGGGGGCATTTGGGTTGTATTTGTATCTCATGTACTCAAATATTATTGTACAAGTCCTGGCTGTTATCCCAGGCACATCATGTATGTGGGATTCCTCATTGTATTTTTATCTGGCTCATGATTATGCCAGCTGTACTTTATGGTTCGGTCCCTTGTTTACTGGACACACTATTATTTTTTACTTTGTCTCGGCGGGCATAGGTATGCCTCCCCCGCCGCCTTCAGCACAGGTACCCTCTCATAAAAAGAGACTTGTTGCACCTGCGAGTCTCGTCTCCTTAGGGTCTAGTTCTTCAGCACACTATCTACCTTGCATTTCTCTCTCTGAATTCCCTTTTGTTGTCTAGTGATTGAGTTCTTACAACGTACTTCGGTCATACGATTTTCTCCTAACACTCGCACGCTGGGGGGCAATCTGTTACACCATTTTTTGGTCATCTAACCTATTATCATTAGATGGACCCAAGTACACCATGTAAGACCAATTTTACGCTAAGTAAAATTGCTTTCACTATGTAAAATAACTTAATAAACCACATTTATTAGGTTGTTTATGGTCTAAACAGGAAACCCCAAAAGGAAACATTAAACAAACCTATATTTGTTTGATTTTCCTCATGGAATAATTAATTAAACCATAATTTAATTATTATTCCTAGTCATGTTTAACCCAAAACAAAGGAATTAATTAGATAAACCTTTATTTATCTTATTATTTTCTAGGAATAATTATTTAAATCTTATTTAGATAATATTCCTTGTTAAATATGACCAAATCACCCACAAATAATTAAATAAATCATTATTTATTTAATTATCCTTCAACCACTTCGTTAAAGAAAATCTTGGTTCGAGGAGATTCAGAACTGATCATAAATCAAATTAAGGGAAAATATTCAGCCAAGAACCCTATACTAAGGGAATATAGGAATGCTTCCCTAGACCTTCTCAAAACCTTTGAGAAATATGAGCTCACTTTCATCCCTAGGGCCCAAAACTGCCTTGCCAATGAACTTTCCTTTGCTGCCAGCAATTGCTCTTTGCCTTATGAAAATAATCAATGCCTCATCAAATTAAATAACAGGCCTACTATACCGGACAACTTGAACCATTGGCAAGTGGTTGACAATGATGACCAAATACATGATTTTCTACAATCGAGAAATGACTTTGCAAACACAAAACAGAGTTTAAGATTTGAAATAAATATTTTTTATGAAAATAAAACTCCCAAAACAGAGCTTCCCTTTGATGATGATATAAACCACCTTCAAAACCCTTGTGTTGCATAAGTATTTGATAAATCAGATCAAAGAGAACTTGAAATTCTGCAGTACAAATATGAAACCTTGCTAAGAGGCCTTACACCACTAGAAAAGTTGTTTGATTTTAATGATGTAGCTAAAAAATCCAAGATGCAATCCAATGAAACAAATATAGAAGAATGTAACATTAGAGGGATGAAAGAGCCCAAAATAATCAAGTTGTCCAAGACTCTCCCACCTCACACAAAACAAAAATACATTGAGCTTTTTAGAGAATTTAAAGATGTGTTTGCTTGGGGGTATGAAGACTTGAAATCCTATGACATCAAAATCATTCAACATAAAATTCCTCTCAAGGAAAATCAGAAACCATTTAAACAAAAATTGAGAAGAATTAACCCCCTCTTGTTACCCTCAGTTGAGAAAGAAATAAAAAATATGTACAATGGTGAGATCATAGTCCCTGTGTGATACTCAGAATGGGTGTCCAACCTCGTGTCATTTAGGAAGAAGACCAAGGAAATTAGGCTTTGTATTGACTTCAGAAATTTGAACAAGGCCTCCTTGAAAGAAAACTACCCCTTGCCTAAAATGGATCACTTACTCCAAAAAGTAGTTGGCTCATAAAGAATCTCATTACTCGATGGATTTTCAGGTTATAACCAAGTTCTAGTCTTTCCAAGTTACCAACTTAAAACTGCTTTCACTACATCTTGGGGTACATTCATGTATGTTAAAATGCCATTCAGTTTAATGAATGTAGGGGCTAATTTCCAAAGGGCAATGGACATAGCTTTTTCAGAAGACATAGGTTACTTCATAGTCATATATCTTAATGACATCACTGTCTACTCTAAGACTGATGAAGAGCGCTTAGTCCACTTAAGAAAAGTCTTTGAAAAGTATAGAAAGTATGGCCTCTCCATAAATCCTAAGAAAAAATTGTTTGCCCTTCAGGAAGGAAAACTCTTAGGACACATCATCTCCGAGGAAAGAATCAAGATAGACCCCAAAAGAATAGAAGGCATCTTACAAATCAGCCATCCTAGAAACATTAAAGAGCTGCAATATTTCATTGGAAAGATTAAATTCCTAAGAAGATTCATTCCTAATCTTGTTGAGATCCTAAGAAATATCACAAATATGTTGAAAAAGGAAGTAGGAGTGAAGTGGAGTATGGAAGAAAAACAATATTTTGAGCTGGTAAAACAAGAACTCACACAAACACCAATCTTAATCAGCCTTGACTTCACCAAGGACTTTTACATCTTCTCCTTTGCCTCTGAACATACTATGGCAGTAGTACTGTTGCAAAAGAACATCATGGGGAAAGAACATCCCATAGCTTTCTTCAGAAAAGCCTTAAGGGATGCCCCTCTAAAGTATAACATTATGGAGAAACAAGCCTTTGCATTAATCAAAGCTTTGAAGGATTTTAGAGTTTATATTTTGCGTTCACATATCATAGTTTTTGTCCCACACACAGTTTTCAAAGACATATTTAATCAATACCCCGATGGTAAAAGGGGCCAGTGGATTGCTACTATTTTAGAATATGATTTAGAAATCAAACCCACTAAATTGATTAAAGGAAAAGAACTTGCAAAACTTATGGCTGACTCAAATTTCCAAGCTTTAGACATGAACATGGTTGATGTGTTAGAATAAACTGAAGAATGTGCAACACCATACATTGAAGAAATGTTTTTAAATTCATCTTGGTATGCTGATATTATTTATGTGCTTCTTTATCTCAATGCTCCCCCTTCTTTGTCAAAAACCAAAGCCAGATTCTTAAAAAAAAAAGCATTAAATTTTTTCATTTTAGATGGAGTATTGTACTGGAAGAGTTTTGCTATTTTTTTGCTTAAATGTTTGCTTGAAGATGATGCAGAAAAAATCATGCATGAATTACATGAGGGAGAATGTGGGGGTCACCTTTATTAGAAGACCACAGCCAACAAGATCCTTAGAGTTGGCTACTATTGGCCTACCCTATTTCCCGATACTCACAAACTAGTCATGACTTGCCATAAATACCAAATATTTGATGGCAAAAGAAAGCTCCTACCTCTGCCCTCGCACCCCATCAGTGTTGAAGCCCCTTTTCAGCAGTGGGGTTTGGACTTCATAGGAGAGAACCATCCTACTTCACCTGCCCAACATAAGTGGATCCTCACTGCCACTGATTACTTCACCAAATGGATAGAAGCCATCCCTTCTAGAAATTCCACTGACTCAGTCATCATCAAATTCCTTGAAACCAACATCTTGTC
This sequence comes from Pinus albicaulis, assembly GCA_034641835.2. Classification (NCBI taxonomy): domain Eukaryota; kingdom Viridiplantae; phylum Streptophyta; class Pinopsida; order Pinales; family Pinaceae; genus Pinus; species Pinus albicaulis. The sequence continues at coordinate 149,888 of JAXQQM020080787.1, forward strand.
CAGGTTTAGTTGTCCTAAAAATATCATCACCGATAACGCTGCTACCTTTGAATCTAAGAAAATGGTAGAATTTTGTTACAAATATCACATCACCCTGGGCCACTCCACTTCTTATTACCCACAAGGTAATGGACTAGCTGAGTCCTCTAAAAAGAGCTTGGTAAACATCATTAAGAAGATCCTAGAACAAAATCAAAAAGCATGGCATAGCAAACTAGTGCATGCACTATGGGATGATAGACTAACCACCAAAAAATCTATTGGTATGTCTCCCTATCAACTAGTGTATGGCATGGATGCAGTTTTTCCCACCTCTTTGGGAGTTACAGTCATGAATCTTCTTCAAGAAGTACAATCAGAAGAAAATGACATGCAGAGGAGGCTGAACCAAACCATTCATTTGTAGCAGACAAGGGAGGAAGTTTACAAAAGGACACAAGCTATACAGGAAAATATCAAGAAAATATTTGATATGAGAACCAAAGCAAATGATTTCCATATTGGAGACATGGTTCTGAAATGCGACTCAAGAAGGGAAGACAAGGGAAAACATGGCAAGTTTGAAAATCTATGGAAAGGCCATTACATTATTCAGTCAGTTAGAGGCAACAATGCTTTCTTTTTTCAAGAGCTTGATGGAAGTGAAATGTTTGGAGGTCCGGTCAATAGGAGGATGCTTAAACATTACTTTTTTCAAGAAACCTAGTTTGTTTTTCTCATTCATTGTATATACCACTGTTTGATAGAAAGGAAAATCTCAAAAACTTTATTAAAATAAAAGAGGGCATAGTTTGAAAGAGAGGTACAGCCCCATACCTAAAAAAAAAAAAATTCTGAAAGTGTGCAAGTCTAAATGCCACTGCTTATTTCAAAAAATCCTTGTTCAGTCATCCAGCATAGTCATGGTTGAACATGTTTTAAATTTATGGTTGATAAGTTAGTGAAAAAGAGTAGGTCAAAATTTTCAAGTTTGACTTGTCAGAAGATAGATTAGGAATGAGAGATGTTGGTTCCACATGCTCAAATCTGAACCAAAGAGGAAAATGGAGATGTTAAACAAATGACATATATTGCCCTCATGTTTCCTAAGCTTTGTCTGTACAAAAATAACACTTGTGTGCAGCTTGTTTCAATGCCACAACTCATGGTGAGTCAGATTACCTAATCCTGATTTACCGTGCTTTCAATTTCATGTTAGTAGGATAGAGAATAAAGTTTTTCAAACAGCTTAATCTTGAAAAATGAGTACATTAGGTAGAAAATAAAAAGAGTTCATTAGCCTAATCTGAACTCTTGGAAGAAATCAGGGTACAATTAGATAGTTTTATTTTTGTTTCCAAAAAGAGAAATGTCAAGGGTTTGCCAGTTCAAGTGCACCCAAGGAAGAAAAAAAATGTTAGGCAAGTAGATTTGGTAGGTAGAGATGTTGCTGATATGAATCATGTCTTTTCAGATCTTAGAGATTACAGACTCAAAACAAACATCAGCAAATGAAGACAGAGCACATCTGCCCAATGGAAAAGGCACTGGTCTCCAAAAGCCAGAAAAATTTGAAGTTTCGGACACCTCCTGAGAAGGAGCTGCCCTCCCCAAGTGGAGTCACTGTTAGTCATCTATAATTTTCACTATCTAAATATGACTAAGTATTGGTCCTAGATTTCTAGAAACAAAATTCATAAACATTGTGAGTTCTAGAAATCCCACTGCCTTCATTATCCTGAGATAAAACTTTCACTATTTTATCATCTTATCTAGTCATGACTGGACGACCACTCCCAGAAGGCCCATCATGGGCGCAAGCCATTTTTTTAAGCCTAACTTGTCACCCATTTTTTCACCATGTCTTTCCTTTTTGCCGAAATCCTCTGTTTTGTTTACCTATAGATTTCCCTACTACTACCTAAACCTACCAATCAAATAACTTTGTTGTCTCTTCCATAAGATTCTCAAACACTGATTGTCTCTGCAGTCCCTTTGGATAGTCAAGTATGTTAGATATTGGGTCTTCAATACACTAAGCTTATCATAGATTCTATCTTGTACTTGGTGATCCCTAAAGTCTAAATCTCTGTCCAAAGTCCAAGTCCACGAAAGTCCCCATTAGGTCACCTAAGGTTTCACTGAGTCATAGGATGGATTTGGTGCCCAACAAGTTATGCCTTCCTGCATGAAGAGATTGTATTCAAAGAGGAATAAAATAAAAGCAATTTGATCCAAAGTCATTCAAGAAAAGCGTCCTTGGCTTAGAGCACAAACGCTGCAAGGGACAACTACCCTTGTTCACATTTCTACAATGACTAGCCAAGGTGGCCACCAGAAATAAGAAGAGGTAAGGTAATAAGATTGTAATCATCACGAGGAGGCAGACACAAACAAGACAAAAGCAACAGGCCTATAGGTAAATGAGAATCAGGGTTTTCTTTGGTTGATTAACAAAACAGTGGTGACAAGAAAAAAACCATCTCAGAGATTTCAAGGACAGAAGCCACCTCCGTATGGTTTTTCCAAAAATAGAATTTCTTCACCTGCACTAAGAGAAGAAAATAAAAAGAGTATCAGTTTAAGAGGGATCATTTTAACAAAGGGTAAAAAACAGAGTTTTTGAAATAAGATCAAAGGTTGGGCATAAGTTATTATCAAAACAGCCTAAAAAGCAAGTGTGACCCTGGTTTGCATCTTAGCAATACGCCCCCAACAAAGGCCTCCATGTCAAAAATGTTGTTCTGCAAAAGATGACAGAGGCATAAGTAAACATTTTTTTCCAAAAAATGTCAAAAGTGTGTTTCACAACAAATATTAGTCAAAAGGCACACTAAAAATATAGGGGACATTAACTTTGCAAAAGTGGGTTTGATATTTTAAAAATTACTTTTCAAATCAAATATAAAAGGTCACTTGAAACTTTCCCATGCATCATTTTCCATTTCCAAAGAGAAGAAGCCATTGGGAGAATTTTTTTCTGGGTTTTCAGGCCAAACTGTAAAAATTTCGGGCGTTACGCACCGAGGTCGGCGCTACGCACCTGGCCTTCGGCGCTACGCACGGGAGGGAGGCGGGCAGTGTAAAAATACACTGCGCTACGAGCTCAGAGCTCGACGTTGCGCACCTGGCTCGGCGCTACGCATAGGCCCAACAAAGACCAGAAGCACCTGAGACACCATTCAGTCTGCCTGGCGCTACGCACAGGCGGTACGCTCCAGCCAGATTTCTCCACATTTTCTCAAAGAGCTCCAAAATCTGAAATTTCGTCTTCAAAACTTCTACAAGAAGAGTCTAAGGTTAGTGAAACTCTTTTTTCCTCCCAAGCTCTCATTTTTCTAAAAAAAATGAAGTCATCCATAGTCAAAATTAGACCAAACCCTAGACTATATAAAGATCAATTATTTAGTCTTTGAGTTAGGTTTTGCAAGTGAAATTGGTTTTGAGTAAAAAAATAATATTGGGTGAGTATAGGCTAACCTCTAAACCCCAAGTGAAAGCTCTAAAAAATCATTTTCACCTTAGCTTTTGTTTTGCAAAGAGTTGGCCTAAAAACCACTAAAATCACCTAGTTTTCCCAAAAACCCTCAAGAAAAGTCCAAAGGTCCTACTGCTATTTTTTGGACCAGTCATCATGTCAGAGGGAGATAATCATACCAGTAGTGATGAGAGTCATACTCCCACCAAGCCAAAACATCATGGAGGAAAAGGAAAAATATTTGAGCCCCTAGACACCACTCCACTCATCTCATCTCCTATGATTATTTCATTCTTCCAGGATGTAGGGTGCTACAAATTTTGTGAGAAGGTAAAGCAAGTTAGCAACCATTCAGACTTAACTAGATTGTTCATCTGTAGTTTACAAAACCATCAAGTCAATCTGGCAGGGGTAAAATTTGAGCTCTCATCTGAGATCATTTCCAAAGAAACAGGTATACCAAACATTAGTGAGTTGTGGTTCAAACAAAAGAAGCTGGAGTTGAGTTATTATGGGCCCTATTTGAAACCCAACTATCAACAAAATTGTAAGGTTGTTTTCCCTTTTTCCCATTTACTGGAGAGGTATGCTGCATTGATGAGGCTGATTATCAGTTATTTCACATGTGAAGGGAGATACTTCTAGATCTACTCATATCATATAAGGTTGCTGATGCATTCTACCAGGGTCAAGATGATGAACCTACCTTACTACCTTTTCCAAAGCATTGATAAAATGGCCTCATTTTTCAAGAAGAAAAGCTATGACCACCAAATGCCAAGCCTCTTGCGTCACTCCCTGATCAAAATGATTTTCCTATACTAGCTAGAGCAGAAAGGAATATCTTGGGAAACCTTCATCTCACATGATGTGTTTACAGACCCCCGGGCCTTCATCCAACAGAACTTGCTTTCCACTTCAAAACCATCTACCTCCACACATCCATCATCTCCCCATGTGCCTTTTCCACAAATAATTTCACCTCTTACCTCTTCCCCTAAATTTCCAAGTGAGGGGGCTGATAGTAGCCCTAGTGAAGAAAAAATAGAAGGCAACAGTCAAGAGGAAGCAGAGACAGATAATAATGGACAAGAAGGGAGCAGTGGAGAAGAAGATGATGAAAATGAAGAAAATAGTGAAGAGGAGGGGAGTATCCATGAAGAAAGAAGTAATGGAAATGATGGAATTAGTGAAGGCAACCACAAAGATGAGAGTAGTGAGCCGGATGAAGAGGAAAATAGAGATGAAAGTAGTGGGAAAAATGATGAAGAGGAGCAGCTAGATGATGAGGAGGAGCAAGATGATGAGGAGGATAGCCATCAAAGTACACCAGACAGTCAAGGAAAGATTCATGAGAGTTATGACAACAGTCATGACTGTCTTGACAAAAATCAGTCCATGGATGACAAAGAAAATCAGAGTGAGGAATGTGCAGAAGATATCAAGCAAACTAAAGGTCAAAATGATGATAGCACTGCCTTTAAAACTTCCATTGTTACCCCTCTCACATGCACATATCACAGAGGGAGAAGAAATGTGCTTGCTGCCTCTAAAAGGAAAAGGGCCATCTCTTCTCAAACAACCAAAACATTGGACAAAGGCAAAGAAAAAATGGAAAAAGTTGAGCAGAAGGTACAAGTAAGAAGGAGAAAAAGGATAAAAAAAAGACTTCTCAAGGGCCTCTTTTTGTTGATCTAGACAATGATAATGAGGACCAAGGGATAAGTACTAAGTTGCTCCTCTTAGAAAAGGATGCCTAGCTTCAAGAATGGGAAAAGGATTTTGAGAGGGCACAAAGGGTCATATACTATTATAAAGAGGAGCATAAAAATTTCAAAGAGGTGAAGAGGGGCCTTGCCTTGCAGAAGAAAATGGTCAAACACTATGCAAGGAAGAGCATGCTTGCTAATGCTAAACTCAAGATAGCCCTCATGCATCTAGAAGAGCTAAAAAGGACCAAAGTGCATGACATCCTTGGGATCTTGGCTAATTCTTCTCAGCAGGTGTCTAAAACCCCTTGAGGGGTCTACACAACAATTTTGAGGCAAATCCGGAAACTTTTTGTTTTTTCCAAATTTTGACCCCTAGGAGCACAACACCCTAGGCGCTACGCAAAAAATTGGGGCATCCTCAGCTGCTGGAGTTTACATTTTTGGATTTTTCATATCACCAACATTCTACCCACAAAATTTCAGGTCAATTGGAGCATTTTTTCCCCCTCAAAAAGTCAAAAAACACCTCAAAATTGACCTTTCTGCCTCCTTTTTAGGCCTGGCACTACGCACAGAGCAGTCATGGGAGATTTGATTTTTGAGTAGGTAAATGGCATCCATTTAGCACAAATAAAGTATTTTTGGAAATTAGAATCATCAAGATTTCGAACGAGCCATCACGGGGTGAAATTCGATGCCGGGAAGGGGTCCAAAACTCAGCTGCAACAGACCCTATTTTTTGCTGAAATGGTGCTACGCACAGAGACAGCCTTTTGCCAAAAAGTCAACAAAAGACATTGATTAATGACAAATTGGTTTTTTAATGTTTTTTTTGGACAAATCACCCCTAATTTGATTTGGGAGTTATGTTTTGATGTTTTTCATTTATTATCTTATCTCTTATGTGTCTTGGGCCTTGCATGGTCATTAAACACATTTGTGACATTTATGGCTAAATTAGGGTTTCTGGAAGCCTCTTAGGGTTTTCACCTCCTAATTTGATCCATAAATAGAGCATGAGGCTCTTATGTATTAGTTGTATTTTGATGACTTATGTTGAAGCAATACATAGTCTCTTGGAGTTTTGTATAACAATTTGATGTCTTGGAGCTCATGCATGCCCTGGTTTGCTTGTTGATGGAGAGAGACTGTTTGCAGGATCCATAAGCTTGGTTGATGGTGAAGTGTTTCTTATATTCATGTTTTCCAGTTTTCCATTATGTTTTCCATCTTGCTATTTTGCAGTAGGACAAAAAATTTAGATTAAGAAATGTTTTTTGATGGCACCTTACTTCTGTTTGTCCTTCACTACCTCAATGTTTTCTTCTGTTGAGATATGTTAGGGAATCCATCTCTTGCTCCCTACGAATTTCTTATCTTGTCCATTTCTTGAATGGTTTAGATCAGTTAGCATCAAGTATGATTTATGGCTAGCCCTGCATATTGTTGCCACTGAAATACTCTGTTCTTGGAATCATCTCTTTAAAAGAATCTTTGCCTAGGTTTATCAAAGAAGTCTGTTTCAATCCTACTCTTTGCCTTTACTAAGCTGAATTTGTTTCAAGGAACCTTCAAAGCTGTAACTTTAGATGTTTAGGGTTTTCTCTCCTTTTATGGTTATAGCTACTTGTGCATCTTAAATGTTTTTCTTCTCTTACTGATGAAATCTATGAAAGTTAAATAAGTTTCTTGCCTTTCTATGATTCATCTAAATGTTTGTCTTGGTTGATTATCTGCTTTTAGTCTGAAATCAAATGGATTAGGTTTTGCTTATGCCTTTGATTCTCTTGCTATGCTCATAAATATTCTAACTCTCTCAGTTTAAAAGTATGTAAAGGATTCAGTTTTTTCCCTTTACCGGCTTATTATTATCAAGCTTAATGTTCACCTCATGACCCTTCACAACCTTAAGAGATCCACCAACCAAGTTAAAATTTCCCTGCAAATGCTCTTGAAACCATTGATGAACTTATTATGACCTTGCTAGACTCCATTTCCCAATGACTTAACAACACCCCTTGTTTTCTATCTAAATATATCTGAGCATCGTATCCAAACAAAAACAATCAAAATACCCTGCACTTAACATCTAGCCTAAAATCAACCCTAATTAGCAAACAAGTTTCACATCTTTGCATCTACTAGAGAGATCCCTCTCCGAATCCAGGAAGGCTAGGTCCTTGGATTCCAAAGCTTGGTTTAATGTTACCCTTGTCCATTTGTATCTCAATCAATCTAGAAAATTACGGGGACTATTGATTTGCAGCACACTCTTTTGAGGATTTCTTTTTGGTGACTTTATTTCAAATTATGCATCTTGTAGACTCATTATACATCTATTTTGTTGTTGTAAATACTTTTGAAGGGTCTCTTCTGAAGGGTCTCTTTATTGGCCTCCTGCTTTTGCTATGATATAGTATGATCATTATTCTTGCATATATGTCTTGTATTTTCTTCATTTCCCCCATTTCGGAATATTACACAAGAGCGGTTGGGGAGTTACAAGAGCGGGAATGCTAGAAATAGAGTTGGTTTTGATACCATGTAAGGCCAAGAGGTAACTCACAAAATGGTATGAGGAGTGATGAGGATGCTCCATGATATATACATGGAGGTGATACTATTGGGATTCATTTTCCAATGTTTCTTAGACTTCACGATTTTCTTATTTTACACTAATGTAAAATTTCTCCCAATCCCATAGGATTAGGTGTCAACATCTACATCGTGTAATATTCCTAAATTAGCCGAAGCTAAAAGGAATATTCAATTTTTCCTTGTTTTTCTTTTCTTTTCATGTTTATGAATAAATTACTAATGGAGGAAATGTAAAACTCCTTAGATCAAAGAATAAATACATGCCCAATGTGAAAAAGGATAAATCTGGGCCATCGTAATAAAATCCACTTGTGTGTGAAACACGATTGATACAATAGCGGGTCAATAGGACCAAATCTCGGTTCTATCTAGATTCATTTAACGGGAACCATCTAGAGCTCGGTGCGGTTTAGATGGAGGGCTTCATGTGAAAGGAGCTAAAGTTTTGGAGGTGGTTTAGGGTTTTCAGAGGCTTTCATCTTATAAAAGGGAAGGGAAGGTAGCAATAGAAGGTTTTTGATTGATTATATTTATGAGTATCTTGTCTTCTTAGACAAATACCATTCTTTTTTGTTTAGTATAGAATTGTGCTACTTAGCACTTGGAGTTCCTATGCATGGATTTCACCTCTTCGTTTGAGGATTCTTGGAGGAGTATTTTCTGATTTGATGCACTATCAGGCTTGACGCCAAGCTCTACTTCCAATTGCAGCGCTGATCCAGTAAGGTTTTTGCTACTTTTGCAAGCTGCAGCAAGTGGGGTTCTAGATCTACAGAGATCTAGCTTGTTTTGGGAACCTCTTCTCATGGAGTGTGTCTTTTAAACTCCTGGAAGAGTGCCTCTCTTTTTTGCACTTAAGATCTATATCTTGACAGCTGGCCATCTATTTTATTCAAGATACAACATTGTTTGCATTGAGGAACAACATTATTTTCATATGAGATTCTTTAGGGTGTTTTGATCCCAGTTTTGATGAGAGATCTCTGGTGCTGGGCTTTTCCTTTCACTTTGGTGACCCATGGATTAGCTTCTTGATCCATGTTCTATTTAGATCTGATATATTGTAATGTAAAGTTATATTTAGAAATTACTGCAGCATTTTATAGATCTACAACTTAAAACTCATATCTACTCTTGTTTATGCATGATTTGGTCAAAACCCCAAGGGGATATTGTAAATAAGACTATCTAGTTTCCAGATCTGAAACATATCTGATATTTCATCCATGGATTTTTCCTAGATATGAGTTGTAATATTCAACTAGTGAAACTCCTCAAAATAATGTTGTTTATCCATTTCTGCATTTATATATGTGTTACATCTTTCTTTTCTGAAGACTTATTGCTCTATTGACGCATGTATTCTACTATATATTGAAAGAGCTTCATTGTAATTCTGATTCTCTATTGTACATACATACGTTAATCATATTTGATGGCCTCCTACTCATACTATCCAAGATTTCGTTATTTCTAAATTATTTTGTTGTGCATAGCTGCAGCCCCTCTTATAGTGTGTTTTTCAGCTAGACTAGGTGGTGGGAGATCTATTTAGCACACCTAGTTTGATTTGTTTTTGCTCCCCTTTTGGATCTAGACTCTATATCTGTTGATATAAGGGATACAAGGGCTGTAAACATGTTTCTGTGCATCAATATCCTAGGAGTGCATTATTTCGACGGAGAAGCTGGCGGGCTGTTCCAAATTTGGAATATTACAAATCTCGATTAAATACAGATTCATTGAACCATCTGAGGCTCGTATGGAGTTTTAGATGGAGGAGCCATGTGAAAGGAGCTAAAGTTTTGGAGGTGGTTAGGGTTTTGCACATCCTCATCTTATAAAAGGAGAAGGCTCAAGAGAAGGGTTGTTGAAGATTATCATTTTTAAAATTGTTATGCTGCTCGAGACATCCCTTGTTGGGTCTTCCTATTCGGGAATCCACCTCTTTCCATTGAGTACCTCTTGGAGGGCTTTGTGCTTCTTTTCCACTATTTTGCATATGGCCAAGCTCCATCTCTCTTTGGCAGCGTAAATCCAGTGAGGGTTTCATTGTCTAAGTGAGCTGCAGCAAGTGGAGACTAGATCTACTTAGATCTAGCTTATATTGGTGGCTCTTCTCAGTGAGCGTGTCATTTAACCTCCTGGAAGAGTGCATCTATTGCTTGGGCTTCAGTTTCAGATCTTGGAATTAGGAAAAAGTGTTTATTATCATCAAAAACACAGTTTCTCTCCCTGATCTGTGTTAATTTTGTGGAGCAGTGTTTCAGAGGTTTTGGCATTGTTTTGGAGACAAGATCTGTAATGTGAGGGAGCTCTCCTCGCACTATGGTGATCCATGGATTGACCAACCAATCCATGTATATTTCAGATATGATTCATTCAATGAAATATATGCTTTAGGTTTCCTGAATCATTCTGCAGATCTCTTCTTTGTAAGCTCAAATCTACTCTTGTACTTCATGTGTATTCTTTTAGAAATCCCAAAGGGAGTGTAATAAAACGACCTCTTTGGCTTCTAGATCTATAATAGTCTGTATTTTTAAATCCCTTGATCTGTTCTAGATCTTAGATATAATAAGCGGTGCTTCCTTCTTCGAAAAATTATGCTTTTGCAATATTTAGTGCGATAGCTAATTGGAAATGTATTTGACAATTTTGCCATATGTAGCTAAATTAAAATAAAAGTGATGAGGGGACATAACTCACTCTAAATAAGTTCCACTCCTAGTAGACACAACGTTGTAAAATTTTGCCTTATGTAGCTAAATATAAATAAAAGTGAGTAGAGGGGGACATAACTCACTCTAAAAATAAAGTGCACTCCCTAGTAGACACAACTTTGTAACTTAAGTGGACCAAGGGGGCCAAGAGACCACGCAGAGAGGGGGGCCCACGTAGACCACATGGAGGGACTACGCAGGCCAAGTGAGCACGTGGCAAAGGGAGGCTACGTTGGAGGAGGTGGGCCTTAGGGTTTGAGAGAGGCCAACGCTATGTAGAGAGGAGAGCCTCCTCATTTTGGTCATTCGATGTTTATGATATTGAGCTAGTCATTTTGACTTCTTGAGCACGCTGGTTGTTTAGCTAGTCTATAGCACTGTTCAGTGCACCAAGTATCTCCGCTCAGAGATCTCACCCTCAGCCTCGGGGGACTTCGAGTGCCTGCTCGGGTGAGGTTGTCCCATCAGTATTTTGCCGGAGGATTAGTGTTTGGCCTTCGTTGAGGAGCAGTGCTTCCATAGACTGCGCAGTCCTGAGAGGGTGGACGCAGTCCATTTCTTGAGAGCTCCGGTTTGGATTCTTTCAGAGGTTTCGAGCTTGGCGATTGAGCAAGGGGCCAACCCTTGCCTGTGGGAGGATTTTGGCAGAGTTTGTGGCCGTATTTTGGTCAGGCTAACTACTTAGTGTAAGCCAGAGGATAGCATAGATCTCAAGGGGGTGATTTTCGGTCGGTCATTCCGGAAATACTTTTACGGTCTTTTACCGGAGTTTTCGGTGAGTAGAGGTGGATTCGAGTTTAGGCTTGGCCAGGAGTAGGGGAGAAGCCCCGAGATACTCATGTTGTTCACGGCATTCATGACTACACGACAGAGTTTTTCAGAAAACTAGGATGCATATCGGATCTATAGAGCAGCCATTCCATCAACATTCTGAGAGTATTTCTTCGCTTGCCTTGAGCAAGTCTAGGTGCCATCACTCTGATCACCTATTGTACTCACTTATATTTCTCAGCATAATAAAATGGCTCAGCATTCTCTTTGCATTTCTTGAGTATATGTTCATGTTCTATATATATATGCTATTGTATGCTTGCACTACAGTTATTTTTCTCCTTGAGGTTTCCAGTACTATACCACTTGGTGTGTTTTCCCCATACTCTTAGACAGAGTCTGGAAAGGGCCAAATAGCCTCCGGATCTCACCCTCTTTTCAGAGGTGAAATATCTGGTAAATGCCCTCCCAGTCCATCTCTGGTTGGAATTTTCTTGTGTTTTAGAGATATCTCTGAAATGGGATATTACAGTGGTATCAGAGCATAGATCTAGCTCAGCCTGTGGAGCTAGTTGTCTATGACACCGGGGGAGAAACCCTACATCTGCTACAGAGGTAGGAACTACAAAGATATTGAGCATAGGTTGGAGAACACCTACGAAGAGGGTGACTGTGCTAGGGTGGTGGACGCAGAACCGGGGGGAGGAACATGTGATAGACGCAGAAGAGGGAGGGAGCCTGGTAGACGCGAAACAGAAAAAACCAATGGCGGATAGTGAGGCATGAGTTTGGGGAGGCACTTCTCAAATCAGTGCAGGATCTGGCGAGATAGATTGAGGTGATGGGTCAGAGATTCACTGTTGTGGAGGCTAGACAGCGTGAAACCCCAAGGGGTTTCCATGTTGGTGAGGGGTCAGGCACATCCCATCATTTTCCGGAGCGGGATGCCACTCCGCACCACGCATCACATGCACCCACACGTTCCACTATGCCCACCTTTCTGGGTGCAGACACAGGGGCAAGAGTATAGCATGAGCCAGAGCCTGGTCACATGGGTGACTATTTTTCTAAGTACCAGGCATATGGGCAGGAGTTCAGGGATGCCCTTTCATTTAGACATTTTGTTCAGCTCCAGCGGGACAGCAGACCCGGTGATCATCACAGAGAGCACCGGCATTATCATGATGGGGACACACAACATACAGCGAGCCGATTCCATTTGCCAACATTTGATGGATCATCAAACAGTTCGACAAAGTCTTGGGTGGAGAAGCTGGATATTTATTTCTAGCTTAACCAGATGGCAGAGTCGGAGGCCATCAAGGTGGCTATGCTGCATTTGGATGGTGAGGCCCAGGACTGGTGGATCTATGGGATGGTGACACTCGGGCATTCGACAGTGACCACATATGTCGAGTTCACTCGGAGACTGATAGAGAGATTTGACCGGAGGGATCCGGAGGAGCATTTTGTTGATTTGACGAGGCTCAAATAGACTGGGAGCCCGGAGATGTATATTGCAGATTTCCTGAGGGTTTCAGTGATGGTGCCAGATCTATCCGCAGCACAGATGATCTACATGTTTTTTGAGGGGTTAGCAGAGCCACTTTGGGGTCTAGTCAAATCCACTAGACCAGCCACATTTTAGGATGCCATTGGCAGGACCCGGGATTTACAGGATGCCTTACCCAGGACTAGGACACCTTACCCCCAAAGACAGGCTTTCCAACAAAAGGGAAAGGATGTGAGGATTCCGCCTCCAAAGGGGAATCAGGGTAGGGTACAGCTAGATGATGATGCCAGGAGGGAGTTGAAGAAGAAGAGGTTGTTCTTTACCTGTCAAGAGTCATGGGCACCAGGACACAGATGTGCTGCGGGCAAAGCACATTTAATCAAGATCTTCTCCGAGAGCAGTGGGGAAGAGGATGAGTATGAGGATGGAGAGGCAAGAGACAGTCAGACAACGAAAGACCATTTTCCACCTCCACCTCCAGGAGCAGGAGGTGCATCTTTTGCACCCACGAGGGGAACCCTTGCAGCATTGCGAGGAGTACCCAAGTATTTGACGCTGCGTGTCTGAGGGACAGTACGGGGGCAGCGAGTTTCGGTTTTGGTGAGACGGTGGATACTCAGCCCACACCAACTGTTGATGCCGGATGGTTGGCGGAAGCATATCTGACAGAGAGAGCTTCAGTGATTCTCGGTCGTACCGTGCAGGGGATCGGACGATGCAATGTGCCGAGATATGTTTCCCAAATTCTCTCTCGTGACGACGATGGGTACCTACGCGATGAGAACGACCACTTTTTTTGGTCAGCATACCGGTCTGTGTGGTGCGGGTTGTACAGTGGCTGATTACTCTAGGGAAGGTCACCACAAATTGGGAGGCCTTGGAGATGGAGTGGGATGATAAGAAGTCTAGGAAGCATGAAAAGATCCGTGGGATGCACACTTACCCACCCCAGACTGTTTCAGCTCACCGGATGGAGGCAGACTTCCGGAAAGGAGACATAGAGCGGGCGGTTGAGTTGCGGGCATCAGAGGTAGGGACTACCGGGCAGACAGTTCATCCGGATATACAGGCCATCCTTGACAGGTATGACACGGTGTTTGGGGAGATACCGCCAGGACAGCCACCAGATCGAGGGTTTGAGCACACTATTGAGTTAGAGCAGGGCATCCAGGCCATTATTACCACACCCTATAGGCACCCTAAGGCCTATCGGGATGAGATTGAGCGGGCCATCCAGGAGCTGCTGGGTCTTGGACATATTCGGCCTAGCACCAGTCCTTTTGCTTCTTCGGTGGTGTTGGTGAAGAAGAAGGACGGCACATTGAGAATGTGCATTGATTACAGGGCCTTGAATAAGAAGACCATGAAGAACAGGTACCCCATACCGCGGATAGATGAGCTGATGGATGAGTTGAGAGCAGCACAGTTCTTCTCAAAGATCGACTTGAGATCTGGGTACCACCAGATTCGCGTGAGGGAACAGGACATTCCCAAGACCGCTTTCAGGTGCCATTACGGCCACTTTGAGTTCTTGGTTATGCCTTTCGGGCTAACCAATGCCCAGCTACTTTCCAGTCATGCATGAACCATATCTTTCGCAGTCATCTGAGGAAGTTTGTGTTGGTCTTTTTTGATGATATATTGATATATAGCAGGACTTGGGAGGAGCATCTCCAGCATATAGAGGCAGTGCTGCATATCTTGGAGGAGCAACAGTTCTATGCTAAGCTCTCCAAGTGTGAGTTTGGGTTGACGGAGATGTTGTATTTGGGTCACATCATAGGAGTGGACGGAGTGAGGGTCCACGAGGAGAAGATCAGGGCCATCAGAGATTGGCCAGAGCCGAGAAACGTGACAGAACTTAGAGGATTTGTTGGTATCTGCACTTATTACAGGAAGTTCGTCAAGAGTTTCTCTCAGCTTGCTGCACCCCTTACAGATTTGATGAAAAAGGGGGCATTCAGTTGGTCAGATACAACACAACGGGCCTTTGACAGGCTCAAGGAGGTTATGAGCAGCTGCCCAGTGCTTGTGTTGCCAGATTTTACGCAGCCTTTTGTTTTGGAGTGTGATGCATCGGGAGAGGGGATCGATGCAGTTTTGATGCAGGGAGGCCACCCTATAGCCTATGAGAGCCGAAAGCTCCTTCCTCATGAGCTGTTGTATGCTATATATGACAAGGAGATGCTGGCCATTATGCATGCATTGGCCAAATTCTGGCAATACTTGGTGGGTAACAGGTTCAGGGTGAGGACGGATCATAACAACCTCAGGTTCTTTTTGGAGCAGAAACAACTACAGGAGAGGCAACAGAAGTGGATCAGCAAGATCCAGGCTTATGATTTTGACATTGAGTATGTCAAGGGGAAGAACAACGTGGTAGCCGATGTTCTTTCACGTAGACCAGCCACGTTGTCTCTGATGAGTTTGGATGTAGATTGGAGGGCTCGACTTTTGGTGGAGTACTCCAAGGAGAAGTTTGCTTGTGAGGTTCTGGATGGTCAGGTGGCGGACGATAGATACAGGGTGATAGATAAGATCATCTATTATAGGGATAGGATCTTCTTGACTGAGGGCTCCCAGCTCAAGAAGAAGATACTTCAGGCATCTCATGATTCACCATTGGTAGGTCACCACCAAAACCTACAGAGCCATCAGAGAGAGGTTCTCATGGAAGGGCCTCAAGGAGGACGTACTCCAGCATGTCAGGGAGTGCGAAGTTTGCCAGCGCAACAAGGGAGAGATGAACCATCCAGCAGGGTTGTTGCAGCCTCTTCCCATTCCAGAGAGGAAATGGGAGAGTATTTCGATGGATTTCATCACAGGGTTGCCCGCGGTGCAGGGCAAGGATTGTATATTTGTCGTCATTGATCGACTGACAAAATATGCACATTTTTTCGCCATATCCGCACACTATACAGCAGCACAGGTGGCAGAGCTGTTCTTTCGGGACATCTTCAGGTTACATGGTCTTCCCAAGACCATTGTCAGTGACAGGGACAGCCGCTTTATGGGCGGATTTTGGTAGGAGCTTTTTCGGTTGGTGGGGATGGAGTTGACACCGAGTACCAGCTACCACCCACAGACAGATGGACAGACGGAGATAGTTAATAAGTGGTTGGAGGGCTACTTGCGTAACTATGTCAGTGGGCAGCAGAGAGCGTGGTTGAAGTGGCTGCACCTAGGAGAGTATTGCTACAACACCACACATCACATGTCTATCGGTATGTCTCCGTTTTATGCATTGTATGGTTATCATGCTTTATCTTTCGTTGACATGATGTTTGGTGCCAGCATGGCTCTGAGAGCCAAGGATTGGATCCAAGAGAGTCAGGACATCCTCCGAGCTCTCAAGGATAACATGGCTACTGCGCAGAATCAGCAGACGCTGTATGCCGACAAGGGTAGGATGGAGAGACAGTTCGAGGTAGGGGACTTGGTCTACCTACGCCTACAGCCATACCGACAGTCGACTCTGAAGCAAAAGGGGGCTGAAAAGCTCAAGCCCCGCTTTTACGGACCGTACAGGGTGATATGCAAGGTTGGACAGGTTGCCTATGAGTTGGAGCTGCCCCAAGGTAGCAAGATTCATAACATATTCCATGTATCATGCCTGAAAAAGGCTTTGGGACAGCAGGTAACAGTGACAGAGGAGCTCTCGCCTACAGATGATGAGGGGCATTTGGTGCTACAGCCGAAGGCCATCATTGATGTCAGAGAAAGGCAGCTGCGGAGCAGAATTGTCCGGGAATTCTTGGTGAGGTGGAAGAATTTGCCGGATGAGGATGCTACTTGAGAGAGTGAGAAGATCTTGCAGCATCCATCACTACAGTTGCTTGAGGTCAAGCAACATTTTGCCAAGGGAGACTGTAATATTCCCAATTAGCGATAGCTAATTGGAAATATTAATTTTGATCAATTTTGCCTTATGTAGCTAAATATAAATAAAAGTGAGTAGAGGGAGACATAACTCACTCTAAAAATAAAGTGCACTCCCTAGTAGACACGACGTTGTAACTTAAGTGGGCCAAGGGGGCCAAGAGACCACGCAGAGAGGGGGGCCCAC
The DNA here is from genome assembly GCA_034641835.2 of Pinus albicaulis. Taxonomy (NCBI): domain Eukaryota; kingdom Viridiplantae; phylum Streptophyta; class Pinopsida; order Pinales; family Pinaceae; genus Pinus; species Pinus albicaulis. The sequence goes on from JAXQQM020080787.1 coordinate 166,728, forward strand.
GTAGACCACATGGAGGGACTGCGCAGGCCAAGTGAGCACATGGCAAAGGGAGGCTACGTTGGAGGAGGTGGGCCTTAGGGTTTGAGAGAGGCCAACACTATATAGAGAGGAGAGCCTCCTCATTTTGGTCATTCGATGTTTATGATATTGAGCTGGTCATTTCGACTTCTTGAGCACACTGGTTGTTTAGCTAGTCTGTAGCATTGTTCAGTGCACCGAGTATCTTCGTTCGAAGATCTCACCCTCAGCCCCGGGGACTTCGAGTGCCTGCTCGGGTGAGGTTGTCCCATCAGTGTTTTGCCGGAGGATTGGTGTTTGGCCTTCGTTGAGGAGCAGTGCTTCCATAGACTGCGCAGTCCTGAGAGGGAGGACGCAGTCCATTTCTTGAGAGCTCCGGTTTGGGTTTCTTTCAGAGGTTTCGAGCTTGGCAATTGAACAAGGGGCCAGCCCTTGCCTGTGGGAGGATTTTGGCAGAGTTTGTGGCCGTATTTTGGTGGTTTCCATTCAGCCTCAGCGCAGAGCCTTGGAGGATAGCGTAGATCCTCAAGGGGGTGATTTTCGGGGGTTGGTCATTCCAGAAATGCTTTCTGGGCTTTTCTGGGTTTGGTGAGTAGAGGTTGATTCCAGAGTTTCAGCTTATTCCGAGTAGGGGAGCAGCTCCAGATACTCATCTTGTTCCAGCGGTAGCAGCTACACGGTAGCTTTCCAACAGCTAGGACGTAGATCAGAGAGCAGCCATTCCATTAGCATTCTGAGAGTATTTCTTCACTTGCCTTGAGCAAGTCTAGGTGCCATCACTCTGATCACCTATTGTACTCACTTCTATTTCTCAGCATAATAAAATGGCTCAGCATTCTCTTTGCATTTCTTGAGTATCAGTTACATGTTCTATATATATGCTATTATATGCTTGCACTATTGTTATTTTACTCCTCGAGCATTCC
>JAXQQM020073389.1:0-97479 GCA_034641835.2 Pinus albicaulis
TAGTGATTGTCCTTTCTTACATCGCCAGTCCTCTGATTTGCTCCGTACTCATATATTTGGGGGCAATCTATATTTACCTACATTTTTTGGTCATCTAACTCTTCATCATTAGATGGATAAAATATGTAAGACCGGTTTACACCCCAAATGCATGCATTCACTATATTCATTAGGAAACCCCAAAAGGGAATAATTAATTAAACCATAATTTAATTATTATTCCCAGTCATGTTTAACCCAAAAACAAAGAAATTAATGAGATAAACCCATAGTTATCTTATTATTTTCTAGGAATAATTATTTAATAAAATTCCTTGTTAAATATGACCAAATCAACCACCATTAATCAAATAAATCATTATTTATTTGATTATATCCCAACCACTTCCTTAAAAAGATAAATAAATCATTTATTTATTTATTTTTCACTAATCAAGGGATTTGACCCAAGTCAAACACCTTTTCCCTCCAACAAATAATAATAAAATATTCCATAGAGGTGGATCTAGATGTGATTAACATTATTTTAATCATGCACCAAGATCTAGAAGGACCCAATATTTTGTTATAAATAGGAGGGTTTTCCCCATCATTCTTCACCTTTTGTTGCATACTAGATCACTCTGGATCTATACACTTGGTCTCATTTTTTGCCATTTTGCTCCCATTGAGCTCTATTTTCTGCATTGGGTTTTCTACATCTACAAGAGAGAGAAAGCTTAGATCTGAAGTGCTGAGGACTACAAAGAACCCATCCCATTGAGGAGATCTGGATCCACCTTCTTGTTTCCTCCCAGGTGCCCTGTAATATAAAAATTCATTCAAAAATCGTGTTCTTGTCTTGTCTGTTGGATGCATGGAGCAAACTCTTTACTTTACTGCTTAATGTCTTTCCATTTATAGATCTGTTTGTTGCAGCACTTTAACTACTAATTGCGGATCTGAAGATGTTTTGCAGCCATTATTGTTGTTAGGGCTATTAGTTATGCGTAGCTAAAGTGGTTCTTTTTCGTATGCTTCGACGAAGAATTCATACTAACCTCCTTTCTCTCTCAATGCATAAATGGAGTTAACATTCATCAGATGTATGTGAAGACTACATTCCTCAATGGAGTCATTAAGGAGGAGGTGTACATAGAGCAACCTGAAGGTTTTGAGATCTTCAGCAGCGAGTCACATGTGTGTAGGCTCAAGAGAGCGCTGTATGGGTTGAAACAAGCACCTCGTGCTTGGTACACACGGATAGACAGTTATTTCATCGGACTTGGATTCTCCAAGAGTGAGGCGGATCCTAACCTATACCAGATTGTGGTGGAGGGTAAGTTGCTGATCATTGTACTTTATGTAGATGATTTGATTTTGATAGGTGATGAGCTGTTGATACTTTCATGCAAGGAGGATCTTGCTAGAGAGTTTGAGATGAAGGACTTGGGCCTCCTTCATTATTTCATGGGATTGGAAATTTGGCAGCGCAGTGATGGACTGTTTGTTTCTCAGGGTAAGTATGCCCAGGAGATACTGGAGAAGTTCAACATGCATGGCTGCAAGCCTGTTGATACTCCTCTTCCTGGTGGTTGGAGGAAGGAGGATGCTACTTCAGCGGAGGTAGTGGATGCCACTTTTTATCGACAGTTGGTGGGGTCGCTTATGTATCTGGTCAATACACGACCCGACATATGCTATGTTGTGAACCAACTTTCACAAACTATGGTTAAGCCTACCAAGATCTTTTGGAAGGCATGAAAGCATGTCCTGAGGTATCTCAGGGGCACATATGTATATGGATTGTGGTATATACAGTGGATGAGTTGAAGCTGCATGGCTTCACGGATGTAGATTGGGAAGGAAGCCCAAAAGACAGAAAGAGCACATCTGGAGGTATTTTGTAATGTTCCCAATTTTAGCCTCAAGCTAAAATGGAACATTATAGTTGCATATTTTTATTTTTTTGAATAAAAATGGGTAAAGTGACGCATTATTGTAATAAACAGGAATAAAATCCCTTACAATGTGAAAATGGATCATCATGGAGCTAGATTTCACACCCTCATGTGTGAAAGAGGTTAAAATGCAAATGGACAAGGCTTAGTTGACCAAGTCAAACTGCGTTGGCATGAGTTTGAGAGCACTAAGTGGGACAACACAGTTTTAGTGGAGGAATATTCCATGAGTGAGGAAACTTCTAGAGGAAGGAAGGTGAAGGCTGATTGAGTTTAAAAGAGGATCAAGGCAACCCATTGGGATTATCTTAGATCATTTGATTATTTGTCTAGTGAGACAAATTGCTACCTCTTGCTGTTCAGCAGAGCTGCAGTGCCCTCAGGCACGAGGGAGTCCTATTTAGGATTTCCTCTCCTTCTTGAGTAGCTCATGAAGGATTGCACTCATCATCCATATTTCGACATTCAGGCCATAGCTTCAGCCATCTTCATCAGCGCAGTGTCTGTAGCAAATTATTGTGCAGTGTAGCTGGGTGTTGCTGGAGGTTTCCTACAACACCATTTCGAGCTGATATTTCAGAGGAGGGAAGTTCTCTACTTTTGGGAGGTTAGCGAGGATGGTTTTTGAGCATATTCAAATATCATTGGTAGGAGGCCAACCATTTCCATCAGTCACAGCGCAGATACTCTCATAGACTGCGTCCTAGCTGGAGCACAATTGAAGTGAGGGTTTTACAGACATTTCAGAGGGTGAAATCTTTGGTGTAGGGATCATCCTTGCACTTCAGATTTCTAGAGGAGAAAGGCTCTTCATCAGCTTTAGCCATTCATCCTTCTCCATTCCATTCTATGTATAGAGTTGCTGCAGCTACCCAGCAACTCCGAAATTTTGCAGTTTTGCAAATTTCAGCCAATCCTTCTAGGATTGACTTGAGGTAGTGATTGGGAGCTTAGATCTTCTCTCCCAATGATGTATGAGCCATATCTATGCAGATTCTATGATTTTTTTCACTCAGTGTAGCAGTCTCCCTTATGTGACTGCGCAGTCCCTATTCATGGGTATTCTACTATGATGCAACATTATGTATTTTGGCATATGTTTTCATGAAAGGCTTCTTGCCTTTTTCCTTTGATGTTCATTGTATCATGTTGCTGCTGATATTTCATAATAAAATGGTTCAATAGTTTTCATACATTTTTGCATAATTTTATTCATTGCTATTTCCAGTTTATGTCTTTATATTGCTGTAGCTGCATTTTTGGGTTATCTTGCAAGATTCCCAATCTTGTTGTATTCCCTCTTGGGAATATTGTCCCTTGAAAAAACTCTATAGACAGAGTTTGATAGTGGGCTAGGAAGCCTCTAGAGCTCATCCTTCTTTATGAAGGTGACAAATCCAGTAAATTCTCCTTTAGTCTATCTCTGGAATAGATTTGCTTGTCGATTGACAATGTTTCTGAAAAAGGAACATTACAGTGGTATCAGAGCATAATCTTGGCTCAGCCTGTGGATCTTTGCCAAGATGCCATCTAAGAATATGAGGAAGAATCCACTTTGTGGAGGAGAAAAATAAAAAGGAGATGAGCTAGCCAAGCTTCTCCCTCAATCCACCTAGGGCTTTCATGGGAGCCACAATCAAAAGAGAAGGGAGAGATTTGAAGAATCTCCACAAGGGTTCGAAACGTAAACAAAATCTAGGGTTTTTGATGAGGAATGTGAGCATGCAATGACATCCTTTGATGCACAACACAGTCACATGTGCAGTTTGTCATGGAAGAGATGGAAAATAGAGGTGATCAAGAGGAAAATTCTTGAAGATTTTCAGAGGGAGTATGAGTCTCAAACTCTGGCATTCAAAGGTCATCTCACTATCATGGATTTTTGCAAGTCTAAGGTGAAGGGAAGCCAGCAGCAAGATATATTATCTACTTTTAGAGGTTCACCTACATGTTCAGCCAAAGCATGGGTAGAGGAGCTGAAGACCATGTTGCAGCAGCACAAAGTTTTCAAAGGAGGTGCTATCAGATTTGCAGTGCTACAGTTGTGAGTTAAGACCTATGCATGGTGGATGTTTGAGTCATGTTCTTTAAAGGATGCACATACTTCTTCCTATTTCAGATTCATTGGAACAATGATGTAAGGATTTGGTGGGAGAAAATATGAAACACATGCAAACCTAGATCTTGCATGTAAAGGGAGGAAACATAAACTAAAATCCACTTCAGAACATTGATGAGAAGGCTAACAAATTGCATCATACCTTGTTGGAGGAAAGGTATCCATCTCACACTCTTGCACAAGAGAGCGTGGAGGTCTCTCTTTCAAAAGGAGATCAGATTTTGGAGAAGTTTCCCCTACACATTGACGAGGAGGAGGGAAACTGCGCTGGTATAGCTAGAGTTAATCCAATGCCTCATGCAGAGGAAAGAGGAGCTCTTGATCCATATAGAGGGATTCTTGTGTCTTTGCAAGAAATTCCCCAGGATCTCCCATGAAGAGATCAAGGCACAAATTATGATACATCTGTGCCATTGATAGTAGGGTGCAGAGCTATGGAGATAGAAGGAGAAGATAGGGAGGATGACCAACATCATGTGATGAGGAGCACACACCCTGTCTATTTTATGAGGTTATTGCACCTAAGAAGATGATTGGATTGTGCAGTGTAAGCATGGAGGGTTTTCTCCATTCACACATTCAATCATTTCTTGATGATGGTGTCTCACTGCATGGAGACATTGCACCAAGGAGACCACTAGATCAACAGAGGAGGTTGGATGCTCCATATTTGGGGGCCTCACACCTTAATTTCAGGAGGTGGAAACCTTGGGAGAGTTCAGCACAGTGCAGAGAGTTTGGGATGGACTCAAGGAGGGAGACACTCTCTCATTTCTAGCATCACCCACTCTCATCAGTCATACTACGCTGGAAGATGTTGCTGCAAGGATAGAGGATTGCATCTTCATTATGCAGGTTGGTTGCTCCATAGATTTAGTGAGAGAGATGATAATTCCTTTGAGGAAGGAATCTTTCATGCATTGGAGTAGATGGAGGCCACTCATGCTTACATTTCCCAGGATCAGGAGATTCTTTGGAGGTGATAGTCTCTCATGGGAGGCTCATTTTTAGAGAGCATCATTTCTATTTGAGCATGAGTAGCTGCATGATGGCATGGAATCAAATTGGAGGATGAATTTGGCATGATGGGATGTCAAGGTAGCAGGCAGTAGCATGATGGAGCACCATATTACAGAACACCAGCGTTGTCTATGTGGAGGATTGATCGAGGATGGAGGACTCAGCTTAGTTGAGCATTCTCCAGGATCTTGATGCATGCATATTTATTGGATGGCTTTGATGAATATGGCAGACACCTAGTGGATGATATGATCATCTATCATCATGGAAGACTCTTCTTGGCTAGAGTTTCTAGTCTCAAGGAGAAATTATCTGCATGCAACATGTGAGAACTTCCTAGCTATTCATTTGGATGCATACTTTCCCTTCCTAGAGGAGTTCACTTGGAGGGCATTCAACATGATCTACATTAGCATATGGGTAGATGCACAGGCCGATTGATTTTGGAGAGGTTGGCACAACCATTCCCTTACTGATTGGAGGAGAGGGAGAGCATTCAGATGAGCCATTTCAGCTCAAGGTCTCAAGTACATGGTAGAGAAGGTATCATTTCCCATTTTGTACCTCTTTACTTCATATGAGAAGCCTATTGTCTCAAGGAGGATCATCCCTTCTTGCATTTGATATGATGTACTTGTAGCTACTTGTAGCCTTGATTTTGGCTATTTTGTGATGGTTGTGGGGGAAGCCACATACTTCTTAGTGTGCACCATTGGCACCAAATTGTGATTTCATGTTTCATCTTATGAGGAGATGTGGTGGAAGAAAACAAGTGGCTAGTACAACACTTGTAACTTTTGATTTTAAGGCAGGCCAAGGAGGCACTGTGTAGGTTCCATGAGTGGAATTTGGAACCACTCTCCAGTTGTCAATTAACAACTTGTTTCTATTGCATATTGCTCCTTATGTATTTCTGATGTTGTATGTATATTGAGGAGATTATTTGGAGAGCATTGTATGAACAACCCATTGGGAGCATGATTCTCCCCATTATACATGTTCTATGTTGTAGGAGATACCATGGACAAACCATGATTGCCACATTGCTACTTGTACCTTCTTGTGGGAGGGACCACCTGGAGAATTTGCAGAGGCATTTCATGGCTGATTTTCTTGAAGGGGTAGCTTGGGCCATTCTTAGAGGCCATAATATTTTATCCCAAGGATAGAGGCAGCCCCATGAACACTCAAATGGAGAGAGGACCATCTTGAGAAGCACACGCACACTCTCCATTCAACCCCAACACATGGCAGAAACTGAGGGTTGAGATTTTCATTGGATGATAGCATAGATGAGAGGATCATAAGAGTAGCATTATCCCATGCATATCATCACTCCTACCTTAAGGAGGCCACATTCCCACAGGAAGGATTCCACTACACCTTCTATCTTTCCATGAGGAGCATCATCTTCAGTTTGCATACTTGGGAGAGAACTTTGGAGGGCAGATTTGTTGCAGCATATTTGAGCAGTGGTGGGACCATGGATGAGGAGGCCACAAGAGAAGAAGGAGGAGGAATTTTTTGCTCTCTATGTAGTTGCTTGAGGACAAGAAACATGTGGGAGGGGAGGACTGTAATGTTCCCAATTTTAGCCTCAAGCTAAAATGGAACATTATAGTTGCATATTTTTATTTTGTTGAATAAAAATGGGTAAAGTGACGCATTCATGTAATAAATAGGAATAAAATCCCTTACAATGTGAAAAGGGATCATCATGGAGCTGGATTTCACACCATCATGTGTGAAAGAGGTTAAAATTCAAATGGAAAAAGCTTAGTTGACCAAGTCAAATTGCGTTGGCATGAGTTGGAGAGCACTAAGTGGGACAACGCAGTTTTAGTGGAGGAATATTCCATGAGGAAGGAAACTTCTAGAGGAATGAAGGTGAAGGCTCATTGAGTTTAAAAGAGGAGAAAGGCAGTCCATTGGGATTATCTTAGATCATTTGATTATTTGTCTAGTGAGACAAATTGCTGCCTCTTGATGTTCAACAGAGCTACAGTGCCCTCAGGCATGAGGGAGTATTTTTTGGGATTTCCTCTCCTTCTTGAGTAGTTCATGAAGGATTGCACTCATCCTCCATATTCTGGCATTTAGGCCATAGCTTCGGCCATCTTCATTAGCATAGTGTCTGTAGTAGATTATTGTGCAGTGTAGCTGGGTGTTGCTGGAGGTTTCCTACAACACCATTTCGAGCTGATATTTCAGAGGAGGGAAGTTCTCTACTTCTGGGAGGTTAGTGAGGATGGTTTCTGAGCATATTCCACTATCATTGGTAGGAGGCCAACAATTTCCATTAGTCACAGTGCAGATACTCTCATAGAATGCATCCTAGTTGGAGCACAATTGCAGTGAGGGTTTTGCATACATTTCAGAGGGTGAAGTATTTGGTGTTGGGATCATCATTGCACTTTATATTTCCAGAGGAGAAAGGCTCTTCATCAGCTTCAGCCATTTAGCCTTCTCCATTCCATTCTATGTATAGAGTTGCTGTAACTACCCAGCAACTCCAGCATTTTGCATTTTTGCAGATTTCGGCCAATCCTTCTAAAATTGACTTGAGGTAGTGATTGGGAGCTTAGATATTCTCTCCCAATGATGTCTATTGGGTCTGTGTAGATCCCTTGATGTTCTCGACTCGGTGTAGTATTCTCCCTTATGTGACTGCGCAGTCCCTATTCATGGGTATTCTGCTATGATGCAGCATTGTATATTTTGGCATATGTTTTCATGAAAGGCTTCTTGCCTTACTCCTTTGATGTTCATTGTATCATGTTGCTGCTGATATTTCATAATAAAATGGCTCAATGGTTTTCATACATTTTGGCATAATTTTATTCACTGCTATTTCCAATTTATGTCTTTATATTGCTGTAGCTGCATTTTTGGGTTATCTTACAAGATTCCCAATCTTGTTGTATTCCATCTTTGGAATATTGTCCCTTGAAAATAATCTATAGATAGAGTTTGATAGTGGGCCAGGAAGCCTCTAGAGCTCATCCTTCTTTATGAAGGTGACAAATCCAGTAAATGCCCCTTCAGTCTATCTCTGGAATAGATTTTCTTATCGATTGACAATGTTTCTGAAAAAGGAACATTACGAATTTTCAGTATCGGATCTACAATAGTTTCTTGGTACAGCAAGAAACAAAGATTCGTGGCACTCAGTTTAGTGGAGGCCGAGTACATGGCAGCAAGTTTGGCTGCATGCAAGGCTATATGGATGAGGAAGATCCTGGTCAGGTTTTTTGGTTCTCACTTAGATCCTACTGTGATAGATTGTGATAATTAGAGTTGCATTAAACTCTCGGTTAATCCAGTATTTCATGATAGATCTAAACATATTGACATCCGGTACCATCATATTAGAGATTGTGTGCAGCGGAAGATCATGCTGCTTTCTTACATTCCTACGGAGGATCAGGATGCATATATGCTGATGAAGGCGCTCACCAGGAGAAAATTCGAATACCATAGAGAGAAGATCGGGGTGGCAGAGAATCCCTATCTTGTTGAGAGGGAATTTTGAGATTCAACAAGATGATGAGCTTAGTGAAAAGATTCGCCTTCACTAAGTGGGCCCGCAGGCTATTTTTGGCGCAAATTCTATTTTTAGACTATGTCTATTTTTATACATGTCGATCATATTCTATGAGTTGCAGCATGCTATTTGTGGATGGTTGGTCAAGTTTGAAAAATATATGGACTTCTATTTTTAGACATATTGGGTGGAATCTATTTTTATATTTCCAGTCTAAAAATAGATATGTCGAATATTTTTAGCTCTTAATAATATTTGGACTCTAAACATTATCTTATTCTCTTGGAGCACTTCAGTTAAGTGCACAGATGTGGATCAACGAGCAGCCAGAAGGGAAAACGATATTCTGAGTTTCTGGGAACTAATGCAACAGATACTTCATTAGAACTCAGCAAAATGACAGAGTTTGGTGGAGTGAGGAAATGTTGTGAGTGTTGTGCTGATTTTACTCAGTTGGACTCCAGTTGAGCTGGACAACATCTAGTCTAATACAGTTGATACCTAGTTGAAATTGGTGGTAGTGTCTTCGATATTCACTAAATCATTAATCAACTGAAAAATACATCAATTAACTACAGTGCATGGTAGTTTTAGTGGAGACCAGTGGAGAGATAGGTGAAAGAGCAAGTGTGACTATCAGTTGTGACTATAGTGATGCATTGATTGCATCCAACACTCAGTGGAGATGCAAATAAGGATTGCGCAGTGCAAGCTTGGTAAATTCAAGTTCATTCAGAGCCATTCTTTAGCAGGGATTGTGCAGTAGAGGCAGGCTAGCAGGTGGCAAAGATCGGTGCATGGATTTGCAAGATTGAGCTTGATTAGTGTGTAGCGATTGTATTGTACTGAGAGCTTGATATGATCGGCTTTATATGAGGATTGTTACATGATCTATATGAAATATATTATATACAGATATTTGGGGTTTTCAGCTTCAGGATTTCCCGTTAAATAACTGTGTTCATATGTGTGAATTTTTATTGATTCATGTGTGCATTGCAATCTTGATTTAATTTCTGCAAATTATCAATGGTGGAACAGTTTTTGTATTTTGAATGAAGTTACAATAGTGTGAGATCGGGATAATATTGGACATATAACACATAAGTTATATAATTTCTACACACGACACCCTAAAGAGCTGGTGGGAAGACCCCGAGAAGTTGAAGGGGAAGAAGGATCAGGAATATAATATGGGGGGTCTTAGAAGGGTCTGTAGCCTCGTTGTGGATATGATGTGTTGAATGTATGGAAGAGCAGATGCTACCACCTAACCAGAACATTGCGACCAGAGGCCCTATTCCCAAATAATTGAAGATTTTATGGGATTCCAGTTACAAGAAGGATATTGACCTTATATCAGAAAAATTTATCACTGCACTCTACCATTTTCTATTCAGGTAAGATCCACCCTACATGTCAATAAGAGCCATGGTGACTTTCATCAAAGTGGCCCACCGTATTCCCATTCAGGAATGCAACCTCATCAAGGTTTTTGGATCCTTCAAGCAGCCCCATGCATTTCTGAAGTTCATCACCGACAAAATACTGTTGCAAGAAGTCTATTACCAGATGTCATGTGGTTTCTATAAAACACTAAGCAAGGGTAAGAAGAAACCATGTCCTACCCTTCCACTCACCATCGGTTCCTATACAGTTAAGGATTTCAAATAATTGGAGGTGGAGGCTAAGAAAATAAAGTGATTTGACTTCGTAAAATTGGATTTCCGATCCTATGACCTAGAAAGGATCGTACTTGCACACTGCAAGAGGGCCAAGTTCAGTTGGTCCTATTAGCACACTGAAACAACATTAGAAGATGAGGTAATAAATTGGTATAATACACTGAGGCATGCGGCCCTTGAATAATTGTTTCAAGTAGATGGAGACCAAAGGGAAAATTATCAGGATGACCTAAGCCTACAAGACAGAGCTTCTGCTATGAAGCGAAAAATGCAGACATGAGGGGATTCTACCTCCTAGGCCAAGAAACCAAAGAATATTGTAGGAAATAATTTCCCTACAAATATGGAAGAAGAAGGGGAGAAATAAATCTTAGAATAGAGAATTACCACCCTCACAAAGAAAAATAAAATGGAGGAAGAACTGAAAAGGACCCATGATGTGCTGGCCCATCAATAAGCAGAGGAGAGCCAAAAGCAGCAGGAGGAAGAAAAAATAAAGAAGTAGCAAAAAGAAGAGAAGAAAAGGAAGAAAGCAGAGGAAGCATGTAGGAAAAGGGAGGAGGAAGACAAAGAAAAAGAAGAGGATCAGAGGAAATGAGAGGCATAGGGAAATATGAAATAGGAAAAAGATAAAGAGGAACCAGAGAAAAGGAAAATAGAAGAAGAATCTCAAAAGTGGTAGGAGGAGGGAGCTAAAGGAGTGGAAGGGAGTGAATCACAACCATTGCAACTTGGTACATGAGCATATCTACCCTCGATCGATATTCCCCCAATTACTCGCATGAAAGGTGGGAACTTTCCGCTCTCTGAGTTATGCCTCTCACGAGAACAAGAGGACAATGTACTTGACTTGACAAGGTTGTCCTATGATCAATACACTGATGCAAGGGCATCCTGCTTGATTTTTATTTAAAATATTGTGTAATTAGGGGGGGTGATGATTTTTTAACTATTTTATAAATTACTGTGCTCATTTTAATAAATTAAGAGAGAAAATTGTAAGTGAGGATTATTGTAAATATTCTTTTAATAAATTAAGGATATCAGAGGAATTGAATTAGGTAGATAATCTAGGGATTAGGAATTCCTTAAACAGGACTTAGTTGAGCCCCAAAAAAGGATAAATCTAATTCAGGTTTTAGTTGAGATTTGTGTGGAGGAAATTATGGATTGGAATAAATTCATTATTATGTATAAATATGAGGAGTGTGTGAGGATGGAAAAAAAAATAGTGAGGAATACAGAGAGAGAGAAAGATGGTTTGAGAGATTTTTGTAAAGGGCCGAGAGCCGAAAGGCCATCCATTGTAATATTTCGCCAAATAGTTTGAATCTGGAATTTCTTCTGTTAATATATGTTAGTGTTTTTTGTATGGCTTTCTTTCCTTTATGTATATTTTGAGCCGAATAATAGTTTTTAATAAAGAGTTTTCTTGAGTATTTTTGTGCTGAAGGAAGCACGTACTCATTTATATGCTAGGATCTGTTCTATAGCAGAATCCTGGCATCATTTGGTATCAGAGCCCAAAGATCTAAATAATCCATGCAGTCATGGACGAGAGATGAGTGAGTGAATTTAATCTCTGCAATTATATTTGTGTCGTATATGGATGTGTGAAGTTAGGAATATTTGTGTATTTGGACAACGATGGTGGAAGAAGTAACTTTGGATAATGTGGAACACAAATGAATGATAGAGTTATGCTGAGATCGAATTTGAAATCAGCCAGCACATAAATTCAAGTGAGTATCAGAGTGAAGAATCTGCAGGTGTTGGACGCATGCGTAGGAGGGAGTCGATGGTATAAATGTAGCGTCAACACTCCTACAAAGTGCGTTGGGAATATGTGTTGGCATATTTGTAGTGGTTGTAAGAAATTAATTATCCTGACAACAAAACACAAAAGCACCATCCAGCATTTGGTAAGACGACTCATATGGCATCGCTTCAGCAACGCAAAGAAATGCGTACGACATTTTTCTTCTCTGTCCTGATGTCTCCCATTGTTGGCATTGCAAAGACATGGTAATTTTTTTGAGATCAGTGCATTCACCCAAGAAAATATGACTTACAAAGCTGGGCTAGAGATATCGGTGTTTTATGTGTTAAATTGGTTGGAACTAGTATAATGTAATTTTTGTGTGGACAGTGAGTAACGATTTCCTTATTGATTGGGTCGATATTTGTAATGGAATGACAATTTCATTATTGACTGCGTAATGTTAATGGGCCATGAGAATTAAAAAAAAAAAACAGGAATAGGGATGTAAATATGGCAGTGTAGAGTGGGTAAGAGGAGTCAAACACATTTGGTAGTGATGCAAGCACAGTCGATGGGGGCATAGCGTTGATTACTCCTTGAAAGGTTGTTTTACAAGATGAAGGTTTAATGTGCAATTTAAAGTTCTAGGAGTTTGCATAAGATGTTAAAAATAGATCCGAGGATTTATGGTGTAAGGCATTCAGTTTGTGTTAGCAAGACATATATATACAAACGCTATTCTAATATGAATACAATCAACTTTGAACCTGGTTACGCTTGTTTAGATCTCCTGTGTGATGGATTGTGCTGGAAGTAGCTTCAATAATGCATCGTTTTCCTCCTTAAGCAATGGATCCATATTTGTGAAGGCGTGGCAGAATAGCGAGTCAATGGAGTGCAGAACCATGAGGTGGTTTGGGGAAACCAAAGATGGGTTCATCACACCACTTTTGAGCAAGTTGTTGGCCATTTCTTGTCAATGCTTATAGTATCTTTTCTCTAAAATTTATTTCGGGCACTATGGTTGAATTTTATTTATTTATTAGTAATATCAAAGGAGAATTAGGCCAAACTCAACAATTTTCTCTCACGAATTTGGAGGAATTCCTTGATAGAATTTGGTGAACTCAATCATTACTGTTACAATTGTAATTGTACTTTTGTAGATGCTTTTTCCCGTGTGGTATGGAAAAGTGAGGTAAAAGTATTACGGGCTAATAAATTCTTATATGAAGAAGAAATTTCCGTTGAAAGAATAAAATAAAGCTTCTAGAGAAATTTGGTTCAAGTGATCTGTACTAGTTTGAAATGTGGAGTTTGGAGTTAGATAGCTAGGAGTCTACCGGAGACAAAGTTTGTAGAGGCTTGAATGTATTTCGAAAAGAATATGCGAGAGAAGGATTGGATCATTTCGACCACAAGAAGATTCAAGGTAAGCGCTCATTGAATGAATCAATATTCATTTGAGTAAAGGTATTTTAAAATTTGGTTGATTAAATTTCCTTGCCATACTCGAGAATTTGATCTTTTGTAAATATTATGAAAGAGTAAAAATGTTGCAAATGCGGATGTATAAACGAATGGAAAATGAATGGAAAAGGAGAATGGGCTATCCTAGGTGATATAAAAAGAAGCATGCATTTCTATATGAGAGGGTTTATTATGCATAGTGGGGGTTCTTCACAGTTTTGGCTAAGTCATTTTGGACCAAATCTTGTAGTTGGAAATGAGAGAATTATTTTGAATTGTGTTTAAGATTGAAAACCAATTTCTTGATGTTGTAGAATATTTGTTTTTACCATCATTTGGTGGCAGCTAAGGAGGTGTTACTCAGGATGGACACAATGTACGAGTTGTACATTATTCATCAAAGAGGTTGAAATATGAATAGCTTGTTCTCTATACACAGGTGAAGAGATGTGAATTGATGTTGTATGGTGCATAAAAGTGCAGGAAAATGTTCGCACTAAAATGACGAGCTTATGGTATGAAGGGCATGCCAATATTCATAGTGGCAAAGACGACACAGAAGAGTGGAATCCAGAGAGTTACAAATGCGAGGGAAAAGTTTATTAAATAACCCTGAAGAGGGCATAAGGTATGATAATTCAGAAAGGTATTTTTGAATGTTGAAAATTGAATGGCTTATTTATTTTCACCATAAAATAAATCTTGGAAAATCTGGATTTCATTTCAATTAAAGACTTCAACATCATGTGAAATGATAATGGGAAACTGATGATCTTTCATAAGAATGGAGTATGAGAGAGAGTGAAGATTTTACATCCTAAAAATGTATTAGGGGTGTATGTTCGTTGGAATATTGTATAACTTGAATTAAGTCAAAATATCCACTATCATAATTATTGGGCAAGCCTTGAAGTCAAAACAGATGTTAGGGTCAAATGAAAGTTTGGATAGTTTGAGTTAAGATTGAGTATTTTTCATCCAAGATGAAGAGTTGGGTAAAGTCTGAAGTCAAAGAGTCGTAAGCTAAGTCAAAGGTTTGGATGTAATTGGGTGCATGATCAACGGAGCCCAATGCCCAAAGAGTTTGGTCATTATAACACAAGAATTACTAAAGTGTTGTTTGTAGCAAAGTGAAGCAAGAGAATTTATAGAGATGATTCCAAGACAGAGAACTAAAAGAGGTCAAGCGCAGGAAGAGGGCTTTCATTGTTGAATGGAAAGTAAGAAGGCTTGATGAAAAGGGGATTCAAATGAAATCCACACATGAGCAGATTAAGTGCACAAAGGAGGAGAAGATGACTGGTGATAGTCATTTCAAAAGATCTGATGAAGACCACAACAGAAGAAAGAAGAAGGAAAATGCCAAGGTAAGTGACATATGTGAGCAGTTGACTGATGAAGAGTATGAGTGGGAGAAGGTTGAGATAACAGTTCACCTTGAATTGTTGATGGAATTATTGTAGAGAAATGTGAAAGACGAGACACATGGTTGGACCATGAGGAATAAAGTGAAGTGGCAGAGGGTACATGCAAGGAGAGAACAATAGGTAAACATATACTGACAGAAGAGTTGAGGAAGCCGTAGAGGTCGAGTTCTAAATGAAGTCGAGCTTGTGGCCTGCATTAGGTGAAATTCTGGGTGAAGAGATCAATGAGGAAGATCTCATGAACTATTGGAATAGTTCAGAAGAATCTGAAGATGTGTTGTTGAGAGAAGTAGATAAGGCTATGATGCCTTGTATTTTTAAATATTATAGTTTATGTATGTTTGTAGGATGTGTGAAAGACGGTGGACAGTCTGGTGACATTGTCATAGAGATGAATGAAACTCTTGAGGTGAAGTGTGATGGAAAATTCCTTTTAGAGGAGGAAGGTACTGATTTTTTGCAGAAAGAAGAAATCATAAAAGAATTCTTGTTGGGGGTAAGATAGCCAGTTGAAGCTATTATGGAGCAGAAGCATAATGGAAATTTTGAAGAGATATTCCAAGGAGGTAAACACATGTATTTTTTTAATGAATTTGCTGACAGAATTTTGCAATGTGATGATACAAACAACAGGATAACTCAGGAAGGTTTCCAGAAGAAGAATGAAGCTGGGAACGAAGGTTGTAATGAAGTGATGGAAAGATTTCACATGGAAATCAAGTTCTTGGAATGATGGCTTAAGAAACCTAAGGGAGAAATAAAGCTTGCAGAACCTGATCCAGAAGAGATTGCAGTTACTATGCATGATAGGGGTGAAATGTTTTTAAAATTTATAGAGATGAGTGAATGTTATAACTTTTCAGATAATAATGTGGTTGTAGGTATAGAAGGAGACATTAATAAATATGATGTAGAAATCAAAGAAATTGAGTAGAAATTATTTGGAGTTGAGATGAAAGATCAAGGGCAGCAAGAAAGTTATGTCCGTAGAGACATAAAGGATAAAGAAATATTGATCTAGCAGGATAAATATGAAAGCAGCCGACAATTCAAAATAGGATCTGTTGAAATCTAGAAAGTCGATGATGAGAGATTGGTGCTTGAAGCATCAAAAGAGGCTGAAAGGTCTTATCTTTTTAAAACTAACAGTTTTTTGATGAATGCGGGTACGTCACTGGATGAGAAAGTTGTTGCTATAAAAGAAATCAAAGACTATAGTTGTAATCAAGAAGGAGTTCTTGATTATTCTTCATTGCAGAAAGTTGAGTGTTCATCTTAGTTGGAGACGAAAGCATTAGACAAAGAGGAATTACTCTGAGGAATTGGTGAAAGAAAGTGTTTAAAAGGCCGATGGGGTCCGATTGATAGAGTGAGTGATGAGTTACCAAAAAGAGTTGATACTTTGAAGGACCAGCGACATAAAAGAGTTTGGAATCTTGGAGGGATAAAGTCATCAAGACTTGTGGCTGTCGCATTATTACAGAAAAACGATGGACCTCATAGACAAGAGTCTATGGAAACTTCTCTACATGGGGAGTCTGATGCAAGAGCATCCTGCTTGATTTTTATTTAAAATATTGTGTAATTAGGGGGGTGATGATTTTTTAATTATTTTATAAATTGCTAGATTGTAGGTTTTTGTGGTGTAGTTTTTCATATGTAAAACTCGGAATATCCACAATAGTCATTTTTAGTCAAATTATTGTGCTCATTTTAATAAATTAAGAGAGAAAATTGTAAGTGAGGATTGTTGTAAATATTATTTTAATAAATTAAGGATATGAGAGGAATTGAACTAGGTAGATAATCTAGGGATTGGGAATTCCTTAAACGGGACTTAGTTGAGCCCAAAAAAAGGGTAAATCTAATTTAGATTTTAGTTGAGATTTGTGTGGAGGAAATTATGGATTGGAATAAATTCATTATCATGTATAAATATGAGGAGTGTGTGAGGATGGAAAAAAATAGTGAGGAATACAGAGAGAGATAAAGATGGTTTGAGATATTTTTGTAAATGGCCGAGAGCTGAAAGGCCATCCATTGTAATATTCGGCCAAATAGTTTGAATCTGGAATTTTTTGTGTTAATATATGTCAGTTTTTTTTGTATGGCTCTCTTTCCTTTATGTATATTTTGAGTTGAATCGTAGTTTTTAATGAAGATTTTTCTTGAGTATTGTTGTGGTGGATTCAACACACGGGTGTACGAAATTGCACGAGTTTAGAGAGTGTGGTCTACCCTCTAAAGTATAGGTATCATGAAGTATCTGGAGGGAGCTCAGAAGCATAAAAATTAAATGAAGTAATACACTAAAGTATGCTCTATTAAAAAACTAAAACTAAAAACACAAAAGAAGCTACATAGAGAGTTCCAAACAGTAATAAGGTAAACAACAGCTTGATGGCCTTCTTCTTATTTAATGCTTGGAATGAAAACAAATCTTACCCACTTGCCAAACGACCTAGGAAGTGGCTATAGGACCCGATGCAAGGATGTTTGTCCTTCAAGTTTTTCTTTCTTACGCAGTTCAACTCTCTCTCCCTCTGTCTGCTACAATGGACTAAGATTGTTGGGTGGCCAACAGTCGAGTCCTCTTCTTCAGCTCCTTGGGTCACACAAATAGCTGGTGTTGCTTGGGAAACTTTGGCCAACATAACCTTGTGATCACACATTGTTCATCTATTTGTGGGTTTATAGAGGTGAGCTTTCAAACCTCCTTCCCTCCCTTGGTACATGATGGATGGTGACCCAAGGGAGGAGCATGATTCCATTATGTGCTCAAATATGCTTTTGTGTGCTCACACAATGCCTAAGGGGGCACTGGTGCTGTCCTTAGGCGACTTTCACATAAGGAGAAACTATCCTTTGCTTTCTTGTGGTATCGGAAAGATACTTTTTTCTACTTCCAGGAATGCGCACTTATCAGGCTCTAGTGCACACAGAAGGTGCTCTTTTCGAAGGAAAAAAGTGAGCATTTGAGCATTTATGACTAGTTCAAATTTGATGTTCTCAAAAAATTAGAGATTTTAAATATGTTTTGATTCCATAATGTATCCCTGTCATGCTGAGGGTATAATGATACCTACTCTAGAACTCTCAGTGGTTGGCGTTGTGAACGGTTTGCAGGTTCTTCCTGCAAAAAAAAACTACCTCAAGTGAAAGCATATTCTTTTCATCCAATATTATTGAAAAACATGAATTTTGGAAAGGAAGATGAGAGGGTGCATATGTGCTGGCGCTTGAAAAAATATTTCTTCTGAAAGCGAATGTGGGGCATCACTTTCATTCGTTGAGAGCTTGTTACTTGGCTCCTAGTTTTGATTTCAGTTGTGGTTTCCCTGGACTGAGATCATGGGGGAGGGCGTTGCCGGTTAGTGCTCCCTGTTTAGGATCTCCCCAAATATAGATTACTAATACCTATGTGACCTTAGGTCAAAGACCTAACCAAGCTTTCTGCAGTAATCGATGTGCCTCGATGTCAAGAAGATGAGGTGACTAGGTTCCCCTATTCCTGGTTGGTGTATGGTGTCTTGGGTGGAGGAGGGACAAATGGTTGTTGATCTAGTGACCTTCGTTCCTCTGGTAGGTACCGGATGGTATGCGGTTCATTTCCAGATGCCTGAATGGAGGGATCCTTTTGATAGGATCGCTCGACCACACATAAGGCATTCCTATATCGTGGTATTACTAGAAAGTGGTGGGTATAATTCCCATAGGTGTCATAGAGGGCACATGCATGATTGGTACGTAGCAATTTTTCTGTACTTTTCGTGGAAAATTCCTTTTTATGGGAATGTCGTTTTGAGGTGCCTGCCTCGCAGCTGAGGAGTGGTTTTAACTCATCCAACTCCAGGTATATGTGAGTAGGATGTGATGTGACATCACATATAGTGTAGGTTGATGACCCCCTCTGTATGGTGGGGGTCACCACCTTCTTTCCTTTCTTGGTGTTTTTCTTTACCATGGTTGCCAGTTTTGCAGTGGGGATTTCCCTTGTGGGGGCAGTTTCGGCTGCTACTTGGGTAGGTTGGGGCTCCTCAGGACTGGGGGGCTGTAACCCAAATGTAGTAACGTTTGTAGCTGGCATTCCTGGAGGGGGAAAGAGATACCACACTGGGAATGCCAACGCTATGTTGGGTAGTACCAGTGTTGCCTATGGGAGGTGAAGCCAGGGGGTGGTTATAGGAAAGGAGTTTTGGAGGTAGCATAGACTATGGAGGATATAGTAGCTGATGCCTCAATGTTGTTACTACTTGAGTCAATGTCCTGACTAACCTCGGTGCTTGATGTGGACATCATGCACACCGAGGCCCCTGTGGCATCAGGCGATACTTCAGGGATAATAGGAGGATCACCGAGGAATGATCCTAGGATGGATGATGATTTGAATTCCCCAGGGCCATATTCTTGATACTATACAAGACCATCAGTGGCTGTGTCTACATAGGGTAGAACCATATCTGTGTTGGTCAAAGGATGCTTTTCAGTGTGCGTTAGCTGTTCTAATGTAATGATTCGATCCTCGTGGGGGAACATCATGATGTGGAAAATGGAGGATGTTATGGCAGACACGGCGTACATGTAACTCCGCCCAAGGAGTATATTGTAATCCAAGTGAGCATCCAAGACTTCGATGTCTATGTGGACCTTTTTCCTGGCTAAGCAGACCAGTACGTTTTGGAAGAGACCGATGGGGGTCAAGGGATGGCCATGGTATGCTCTGAGAGTGATGATGGAAGGTTCGAGTTCCGGGGCTCCTGACTTTTTCCATACATTCTTTGACATGATGCACGTGGATGCACCCTCATCAATGACACATCGGTGAATAGTGATATTCTGTACCAATAATGGTATCTGGAAGGCGACCATGGAGGGAAGCCTAGGGGTGGATTTGTCTAAATCAAAAGCCATCATGTGCGTGTCGACAGGTTCGACGATGCCTAAGGCGGAAAGTAGGGTTTCCGTTGCTTCGGGCACGACTGCAGTACCTCCAAAATGGACGTAGCAGCAGGTGACTGGGCTAAATGATTTACGATGTTGTAATTGTGGGCTGCTTTAAAGTAGTTACCTGCTCGCCTATTAGGCCCTTTAACCATTTTTGGCAATGGTTCCAAAGGAATTTTTGGAATGGTCAAAGGTGCAGTCGGCACGCTCGTACTAGCCCCTGACATACCGGTGTTTGGTGGGGTGTCATAGTTATGATTCCGAGTTTGGAATATCCTCCTTGTCGTCGGTTACTCTGAAGCTTTTTAAGCTTAGGTAGTTCAGGACAGTGGTGAGTATAGTGCCCATACTCACCAAATATCGAACAAGAATGGTTTTTTCGTAGAGGTGGCGACTTGCATTTCTTTTGGGCATTACTCGATTCCTAGTTCTGGTTCCGGTTGGAGTTATCTCTAGCCCGGGGTCGCAGTGGGCACTGTTGGTTGCTGCCCCCTTGTCCAGGGTTCCCTTTGAGTTTGTTTTTTACCTTTATTTTGACCACGTTAGGAGGGTAATTCTCCTGATCATACCGGTGTGGTTGATTTTGGGACGGCTGCACAAAGTTCACCTGTTCATTGTTTTGTGTTGGTGGGATATGTGCTTGGGACTGAGCATACTTCTATCCTACGTTTTCACCTGGCCGTTGGGGGGGAGTTATTTTGTTAGGTTTTCTTCCTGCGTACTGGATCCCCTCAACCAGAGGGTAAGGTCCTCCTTGGTGATACGTTGGCACCCTATTAGTCAAATTTTGCTGCTGCATATGATGACTTTGGAATCCGGGTTGAGACATGTTCTGGGTAGATCCATGCGTGTAACCAGGAGTATGACTAATGCTACCTAGGTACCCTTGGGTCATTGAGCCAATAAGTCTGTCTTCAGAGTTCAACATGCTTGACAATTCTTGATAATATTGCAGGCACAGGGCGTTAGGCAGGATATTGTATATGTATCATGATTGCGTATAGATCAGTTCAAGCTGTTGGGATTTAATCATTGTGTTCTCTTGGGATGTGGGGTTACGTTGTGCCACATCCTTTGAAATCTCCACCGTCATAGTTTTAAAGAATAAATCTTAAAGGACTCAGTCGTCGAGTTGAGCTTTGCATAAGCTACGATGCCATATCCACTCATGGAGATGTTCAGAAATGTGGGTAGAGGGAGATTGTCTGAAATGAGTGAGTAAATCCATTCCCAAATCGTGGTGAATGGGTAACTGAAAGTATGCGAGGAACACAATAGAGAGGGCGCTAAAGGTTCTATGTGAAGCAGGGGGTTGCTCGACGTACCATTTCGTAGCCACTCCCGTGAGAGTGCGTTGAAACAACCTCAATCAAATAGTATCGTCAATGATGCTATTCGATGAGCACCACAGGTGAAAGGTCATTATATGAATTCCTGGGTCTTTCAATTTCTTGCCCTCAAATTTTGGTATGTTTGAAGGGAGCTTCATGGGCATGGGAGGCCAATTGGGGTCGTGTGCGATGGGGTCATTGGTGAACTTGGTTAAATCTGGTAGATTTAATGCCACTAAGAAGGGTGACTGAAAGGTTGACGCCATGGCAACGTGTGAAGACATGAAGTTTTGGTTAGAACAAGGGTTATTCTGTGACGTACTTGGTTGTGAATTCGGCTAGCTTCCCGTATGGGATGCACTCTTCTACCCCCTAAGGGATGAGGGGAGAGTGATGTGTGGTGTGGTGTTGGGAGACTAACTAGGGTTCCCAACTAAGGTTGCTCCAAGAAAGGAGGAACCAACCACTGTGGCAACGTTCCATCTTTGACGCCTAAACGGAGAAATACCTAGAACCCCTCCCGATAATGGGGGGAGGTCCAAAAGACGCCTGGATTGATGAGGTTCTGTTAGAACCGATTGAGGGTTGTCCCGGTTGGTTTTTGGATATTTTTTTTGAGGAGATTGAGTCTATGATCATGAAAATTTTATGGCCACATACATAAGACAAAGCAAAAATGAAATAAATTTTCCTTTAACTTTAATCTATATGAGAAATCAAGCAAAAAATGGTCTTTTTTATTTACGCATGATACTCAAAAAATCCTAGAAGATCTAATAACGTCCTCACACACTCAAAAGTAACTGGTCCTTGAGAGGATTTATTGTGAGTGCTGGCACAACGTTCTGAAAGAACTGGCGACGCCCCCAGTTAGCCAAAGAGAATCAACCAAGGTAAGGGTAGAGGGTCTGGGGCTTGCTTGCACCGTCACCTATAGGGTAAAGGATGCCCTAGTTTTGGCCACTAAGAACCACCGTCCCATGTAAGCGTTCAAGTCTTGGTCTTCTTGGTAGTCAACTAATAGTACTGAGTATTAGCCGGGTTAGGTAGCCCCAACTGATACCACACGCACTGCGCCTAAGCCTAACCCCCTCTGAATTGGGTCTTTGCCGCACTCGGGTTTTCTTTTCCGTGGGATGATAGGTGGATTTTAAAGCTCCCTAAAAATGCAACTTCTATGTTTCAAATGTGAAGCATGATAAAGGTGGCTTATTGGATGCCTACCTCCTTGATCCTAACTTAAACTATAATTTCTCTTGTGGCCCCTGTGGGGAGAGTTTAGTGAGTTGGTTTAAGTTATTTTTAGCTGGCTTTATTTTCTTAGTGGGTGATTATGTGTGAGCATATGGTGAAAAATATCATAATTTGAACATATGGATATCGGTGATCCTTTACAAAAGTCCCCTAGTTAAACTATGTGATGTTGTTCCTTGCTCAAATAAAATTCATTTACGGATAATGGGCTGCTTCCAAAACCTCCTAATTAGTCTATGGGAGTGACTAAAGGGAGATGGTGAATCACAAATATAGAGTCTTCATATGCTTTTCTAGGGTCACCCAATGGTGCAAAGATAGTAGAGATTACTTTCTCTAACTTGCGATTCAATCCTAATCCCGCAATTTCCTAAATGCAAAAATTGAAATTTAAACTAAACAATTTCTACACTAGCTTATGCATGTGTGGTCATGAGCCACTTACATGGACTAGTTAAAATAAGTGTGCATACCATAATTTGAAAAAAACATAAATTATTCGGAAATAAATAGTTAATTCGCCCCCTACTTAAAATATGTGAACACTTTTTGCAAAAAACCAACTTAAATGAAAACTAACTAAATGCCTACAAAAAGAAGCGAAAATTAGTTCTCAGAAGCTATGGGGTATCAACACAGGTGTTGGAAGATACATTAGGGGTTTCCCAACACTCTTACAAGCAGAAACAATGTAGAAGATAGGGAGAAAAACTCTCTCTACAAATTGCACACAAAAACCTCTCACAGACATGCTTTCCTGTGTTCAGGTCACCTCTGAACTTCTGTGCGAAAAAAATAGCATGCAAAATTCCTACAAGTGAAAAAATTTAGGAGTTTCCTTCTTCAGTCTCTCACCTCAGTGAGTTTAGGGACTGCAAGATGGGTTAGAGGAATGTCAGCTCCACTCCAACATAGATTAAGGATCTCCTGCAAAATATGGCACAACCACATAAACTTGAAACACGTCAGTGAAGTCGCCAATCCTGTTGTGGTGGATTCAAGACACAGGTGTATGAAATCACATGAGTTTAGAGAGTGTGGTATACCTTATAAACTGTAGGTAACATGCAGTATCTGTGGGGAGCTCTGAAGTATAAAACTTAAATGAAGTAATACACTAAAGTATGCTCTGTTAAAAAACTAAAACTAAAAACACAAAATAAGCTACATAGAGAGTTCCAAACAGTAACAAGGTAAATGACGACTCAA
This sequence comes from Pinus albicaulis, assembly GCA_034641835.2. NCBI lineage: Eukaryota > Viridiplantae > Streptophyta > Pinopsida > Pinales > Pinaceae > Pinus > Pinus albicaulis. Next base: position 23,706 of record JAXQQM020073389.1, read on the forward strand.
TGAACTTCTTCTAATTGAATTCTTGGAATGGAAACAAATCTTACCCACTTGCCAAAGGGCCTAGGCAGTGGCTCTAGGACCCGATGCAAGGATGTTTGTCCTTCAAGTTATACCTTCTTACGCAGTTCAACTCTCTCTCTCTGCTGCAATGGACTAAGATTGTTGGGTGGCCAAAAATCAAGTCCTCCTCTTCAACTCCTTGGGTCACACAAATAGCTGGTTTTTCTTGGGAAACTTTGGCCAGCATAACCTTGTTATCACACATTTTTCATCTCCTTGTGGGTTTATATAGGTGAGCTTTCGAACCTCCTTCCCTCCTGTGTGCTCAACTTAGTGTTCCTAAATTGAGGTCATAAATTATCAACCAGGGTTAGTAAACTGTTGAAGTGAGGTGCACTATATGTACCTAGGTATCTGTTTCTCACTACATTGTGTTTAATGTTTTTATGATGTTTTTGGTTTTGTGGTTTTATGTTAAGAAGGAAAAGAACTAAATGTTGAAAAAGAACAGTTGTTGGTCACACTAAAAACAGAGCAAAACCTATACTAAAGAACAGAAAATGAAAAGTTTGATAATGACTCATAGCAAGAAAATAAATCACAACATGAACTCAATAACTCATAACATAAACTCATCCAATTCATTCATTAGAAATATGTTGGAATAGCTTGAGAAAAGGACAAGTTTAGTACAAATTAGGTTCTCCTAAGTAAACAACCATCTTACAATATTACAAAGAATCTCATCCATGGCTAAAAGTTTATTGGAACACAATTGGAAAAAGACTATTTGTAACACAATAAGATTTCTACTCTGAATTAACTTGTCATGCTAAGATCAATTCATTATGCAACTCAACTTGTCACCACTAAACCTTATTCAAAAGTTAGATATTTTCTAAAATAGTTTTTGGAAAGAAAGGTTTAATTGTGAAATTGCAAAGGATTGCAGAACAATCAAGGCCTTAAACTGATATCACTAACTCATTCCTGTTCATATGATGATGCATTAATAGAAAGTCAGAACAAGATTAGTTTGTAAACAATGAAGGCCGTGAAGTCTAATTTTGACAGTTAATACAACTAAAAGAACAATGGATAACACTGAACTAGAATGCAATTGATCAAGCTTAAAACACAATGATCACAACTAAACTAGAATGCTTTTATCCTAACTTTGAAATACAGTGATTTGGAACTAAACTAGAATGTCACTAATCTAACTTAAAGTACAGTGAACAAAGTTATACTAGAGTGCCATTATCAAACTTGAAACACAGTGACAGAATTAAACTAAAGTGACATCTACCTCCGGAGTACTACAACTAGACTAAAGATGCAACTAATCACTAAAATGTCTCAGCTCTGTCTCATTCGGAATTAGTGGTATTTTGGAATAATTTATGGAACAGGACTGGCTACAACATGTTATGTAAATGAGCATGAAAGCATACAATTCAACAAAACACAACAAAGCTCTAAAACACCACAGCTATGTCTCATCTAGAATTAGTGATATTTTGGAAGAGTTTATAAGATCACGACTAGCTGTAACAACTGATGTAATCGAGCACAAAATCATAAAGTTCAAAGAAATGCAACTAACTCCTAAATACTACAGTTATATCCCATCCAATGTGAGTGATATTTTGGCAGAGTTTGTAAGGATAAGACTAAATATGACATCCACTGCAAGTAAGTATAAAAACACAAAGTTCAGAAAATTAATTAAACTAAGAATGAAACAAGGCTAAGTTACTTATCTAAACCATATGAACAAAGCTTCTCAGGTAGCAGGGGCCCTCTACCACCGGATTAGCACGCAAATCTACTCAATATTGACTCGGCTCTTGCAATAAAGTGATGCTTCTTTCATTAAAGGATAAATTCTTCAAAACCTAGTATTTACGGTCTTCAGATATCTAGCAATAAAACATAAATCTAGCTAAGATGTTTCTCGGTCTCCCGAGCCATACTTATAACAAAATTACATAATTGTCTTTGAGATAAAACAGGAGTAATTTTTCTTTTCAAACTAAAATCGAATTAGGACTTTGGTGGTGGCCTCGTTCTATGATTAAGGACATCTGTATAGTCCTTGTCCTATTAGAAGTCTGTCACCTAGTTTTGGTTTCCCACGTGCATAACCGCCTGTAGACTCGAGCTCAGACTTCGTGGGGAGCAAGAAATGATGGGGGAGTGACGTGGAATATGACCATATGCATTTTTCCTTGTGGTGACACCTGGAACCTACATAAACATGAGAACGGCTGCGGAATAGGTGACTGGCTACAAAATGACTGTGTTCTGTAGCCAGTCTAGTAAAAAATTGCTACAATAACAAAATCATGAAAACATAGCAAGTTAGTCATTATATACATTCTTAAAGTAATCCTAATTAATCCTATTGATCATTTAAGCCTGTAATTGATGAGGGACAAAGAAAATGAAGTGAAATGTGGTGGAAAAGAAGGACATCTTTGGGGCTCAACATACCCCCACTGCAAGGCTTTTGCATGTCCTCATGCAACTATTCCATGTACTCCGAGACCTCTGCTAGGACATCGAAGCCTCTTCTTCTGCTTTGCCTGACAGTCAGTGGTCTTCTGGGCTTCCTTCATCAAAATCCTTAGGTATTTCTTCATCCTCAATGTTTATGATTCAGTTGTCTAACCTCTGTTTTCTTTAGTATACCTCTAAGCCTATGGCTCCGTCTCGGTTGAGATGGCCCTTCTCCTCTGTCTTTGGAATATTTTCTTATTATTCTTTCCTTCTTAAGTTGCTTTTTAATTTGAGCCAATTTCTCAGAAATCATCTCTTCGCTGTCCTCTTGTATTGATTTACCAGTTTTAGTTTCAACAGCCTTAGAAATTTCCTTTCTCCTGCTTCTTCTTATGGGTTTGCCTTCAGGTGGAGATTCCTTGGGTTCCTCAAAATTATTCCTTATTAGAAACTCATCCCAATTATCTCCCATTTTTCCCAAATGATGTTCAATTAAGATTTTGACTAACCCATGGTGATACAAGATTGTTTCCAGAAATTGAACCCTCTTTTGTACATTTGAGGCCATTCTTTTCAGACTATGAAGTAGGAAAAAGGGAAAATTGATTTCTTCTCCTAAGAAATGCATCATTAACCGAATATGATAAACATAGAGGGTACCAAATCTTCCTTCACAAGTTATAAATTTTTGCAAGATGAGCAACATGTTCCTCCATTTATTCTTCAGTGCAGAGCTAGGAATACCTTTCTTAAAAATGGAAACATCCATACCTGGTGTTTTGAGTATTTGCCTCCATGCCTCGTTATGAAATTCCCTATTTTTGAACCACTTTTCTCCTTGCCTGGGTAATTCTGTTGCTTCTACAATGAAAGCCTCTGTAATGGTGAATTTAACATCTCCTATTTCGACCTCTGCTCCATTGAAGGACCGTGCAAATGTTTTAGTCACCTCTTTGTGAAAACCATTGAATTTTTCTAAAAATTGCAACCACCCAGCCTGCTGTAGCATTTCTCTGATTTGTGGATAGCTTTCCAAGTACTTGGTTCCAACTGATTCAGTTCTTACTATGAGACCCATAAATTATCTTTTCAACCTTCAAATTACTGCTCCTCTGCTCACGGTGAAAATGGCTTTTAAAAAGATGTTTTTACTCCACAGATGTTTCCTCTGTTTTACAGACCGGAATGGCTGAGAATTGTCTGCGGAACTCTGCTCATGGTGAAAATGGCTGTTAAAAAGATGTTTTTACTCCACAGATATAGAACGGAATGGCTAAGAAGTGGCTGCGGAAAGAAATGATATGGAGTAGTTATGAAATGAGTATAATGCGGTGCAGGTTATTCACATGGATTAATGAGTTGAGAGTTATCACGGAAGAAAAGACCGTGGAGATATTTTGTGAGAAATTCAAAATCATCATTAAATACTTTGGCCTAGTGACGTGACTGATCAAATCACTTTAGTACTTAACCGTTAAGTTTTAAATGATGATCGGATATGGCAAGATAGAAGGGATTTTGTCCAAATTTTTTATGATAGGTTTGATAGGCATGATCAACACGACTAATTAAAATAATCTTTTTGAATAATACATGACTTAACTATACTAAACTTTCATGATCTTTTACTATAATAATTTCATAACTTTTACCTTTGCCTTTCCTTTGATTTTTTTTTCTTTTGGTTTTGATATGCCTTATCCTCATTTGAAAATCATTGGTCTTCAGTCCTGATAACTCCTTTGATTTTTCTTGTTGTCTTGGATATACAGGATCAATTTGTTGCTCAATCAAGTAATTATTGGATAGTGCCTTCAAGATCTCTAGTTGCAAAATGTCTGACTGGCTGCAGAATGTCCAATTGGTTGCAGAATGTACCTGTAGAAGTCTTAAAACATGGAATGGAAAGGTTTGAAGCATAAATGGAATGTTTGTATGAAATGAGTTAAAAATGGATAATGAAGTATGGTGTAATGGAGTATGGGTGAAGTGAATAATGGAATGAAATGAATCTCAATTATGAAGTGGAGTGAAGTATGGAAAATGACTTGCAACTTATGATCTGTATTATTCAATTGCAGAAAGAAATCACTCTTAAAACTCTGAGATGAAAAATGAGGTGGACCATGGAATGAAATGAATGAAGTATGGAGTGAAGTGGAGTATGGATGAATGGAATGAAATGAAGTATGGATGAATGGAATGAAATGAATCATAAGTGAAATATGGGTTTACACTTATGATTTTGTAATAGCTACTTGCAGAAAAAGAACAAATTTGAAAAGCTAGAGTGTCAGAAAAATTCTGATTTTCACTCTATCTTTTCTGTATAAACATGCTAATCAGTGATTGGTTTTCATGTTTATACTTTTTTTTTTTTTTTAATGCTTTTGAATTCAGAAAATTCAACTAAGTTGATGAAGAAGAAAAATTCTTCTTCATTAACTTCACATTACTGTTTTCCTGAAATCTCTTGACAAATTCTTCTCTTGAAAGTGGCTTGTGATACAGCTTCAATCTATGACCATTTACAAGAAAAGTGACCTTCTCTTCATCTATTGTCCTGATTTTTGTTGCTCCATTGTAAAAAAATCTTATAATTTCATATGGCCCAAGCCAATGTGTTTGGAATTTACCTTGAAAATCCTTGAACTTTGAATCAAACAAGAGAGCCCAGTCACCTTCTTTGAACTTCTTTTCCTTAATGTACTTTTCATGCCATCTAGTCCTTTTCTATTGGACTATACTTGTTTTCTGAACTGCATCTTGTTTGATCTCATCCAATTCATTAATCTACTCCAATCTGTGCTTTTGTGCCTTTGTTAGATCAAGTCCTAGCTGAACTTCCATTTTGAAAGTTTGAATTTGGAACTCTATGGGAAACAAAACTTGCTTTCCATAAACAAGTTCATAAGGAGTATGGCCTGTTGTGCTCCTCCATGTAGTTCTATAGGCCCACAAGGCTTCGGGAAGCCTATCTGCCCAATCTCTTCTATGCAAATGAACAGTCTTCGTTAGGATCCCTTCAATGAACTTATTAGTAGATTCCACTTGACCATTTGCTTGTGGATGATAAGGAGTAGATTTTCTGTGCCTAATTTTTTACCTCTCCATCATTTGTTCCACTAGCTTTGATGTAAATTGAGCTCCTTGATCTGTAACAATTTCCCTTGGGACACCAAAACGAGTAAAAATATCATCAAAAAGAAAATTAACTACAGATTCTTCAGTAGCAGAAAGTAATGGCTTAGCCTCTACCCATTTGGTAACATAATCGGTGCAAACTAATATATATTTCTTTTGTCTTGATGAAGGACTAATAGGTCCTACAAAATATAAAGCCCATTTTTCAAAAGGTTCAATATGTACCTGAGGCTGTAATGGCATCTCACCTGAAGGAGAAGGTTTCCCTACCCTTTGGCAACTGTCACACCTTCTGACATACTCTTTAGCATCTTTAAAAAGGGATGGCCAATAATATCCTAAATGAAGGATCTTATAAGTTGTTCTTTTATCAGCAAAGTGTCCGCCACAAGGTTCATCATGACATGCCTTGAGGATCTTAGGCATCTCATCTTCCTGAACACATCTCCTAATGATAAAATCTGGACCTGTTTTGTATAACTCATTAGCAACCCATGAATATTTTGCACTGTCATAAATGATCTTTATTTTGTCTCTTGCATTCATTATTGAAAGAAATTTACCTAAAACTAAATAATTAGCAATGTCAGCAAACCAAGAAGTTTGAGTAAAAATTGCAAAAAGATATTCATCGGGGAATTGATCTTCAACTGGAGTATTGTCTTTGATGTTTTGGAGTCTAGATAGGAAATCAGCTACTGTGTTTTGTTTTCCAGGCCTATCTAGAATGGTAATGTTGAATTCTTGTAAAAGCAATAACCATCTTATGACTCTGCCATTAGTAATTGATTTGTTCATTAAATATATAATTGCAGAGTGATCTGTGTGAAAAAAAGTTTCATAGCCTGTTATATAGTGTCTGAATTTGTTTATGGCATGAACAACAGCTAAAAAATATTTTTCAGTTACAGTATAGTTTAACTCTGAAGGAGTCAAATTTTTATTGGTATAGTAGATGGCATAAGGAATCAGGTCTTTTTGTCCCAATACTGCTCCTAGAGCTGTATCTGAGGCATCTGTTGAAATATGAAAAGGTAACTTCCAGTTAGGTCCTCTTAAAATAGGTGCTTCAGAGATTTTTGTTTTCAGGGTCTCAAAGGCTAACTGGCAATCAGGATTCCACTTGAATTCACAGTCTTTGGTAAGTAATTTGAAAAGTGGAGATGCTATCTTGGTGAATTTTTCTATAAACCTTCGATAATATCCTGTGAATCCTAGAAAACTCCTAACATCTTTTTGACAACTTGGAATAGATAAGTTAGAGATGACTTCAACTTTTGACTTATCAACTCTAATCCCATCCCCTGAAATGTGATGTCCTAAAACAATTCCTTCAGTAAACATCATAAAACACTTCTCATGACTAAGTGAAAGATTTTCTTCTTTACATCTCTTTAAAACTTTTTCCAAGTTTGTTAAGGCTTCTTCAAATGTGTTTCCATAAACTATGAAATCATCCATATATACCTCTACACAATCATGTATTAGATCTGAAAAAATTCCTAGTACCGCCCTTTGAAATGTTGCAGGTGCATTGCATAATCCAAATGGAAATACTCGGTAAGCATAGGTACCCCAAGGACAGGTAAATGTGGTTTTGTCTTGATCTTCAAGTGCTACCTAAATTTGGTTATAACCACTAAACCCATCTAGAAATGAAAAGTACTTTTTGCCAGCTAATGTATCTAACACTTGATCTATGAAAGGTAAGGGAAAATGATCTTTAAGAGTAGCTTTGTTTAATTCCCGGTAGTCAATACATACCCTCCATTTACCATTTTTCTTTGGCACAATTACCAAAGGAGAAACCCACTGACTATCTAAAATGGGATAGATAAAGTTAACATTTAACAATTTCTACAATTCTTCCTTAACAATCTCCCTAAGATTTGGATTCATCCTTCCCTGAGGTTGTCTTATTGGTTTACAATTTTCGTCTATGTAGATGTGATGAGTGCAAGTCTTGGGGCTTATCCCTTTCATATCAGTGTACTCCCATGCATATGCAGAAGAATGTCTCTGTAATATCTTGACTAGCTCTTCTTGTTGAGATTCCCCTAGGTTCTTGTTTATGTTTAAAGTTTTGCCTGGAAATATCTCAATTGTAGAGCCGCAAAATTTATCCATAGAATAGAGAGACATCTGTCTTGATGATAAAAACTCAATGTTGGATTCTTCTTGAAATTGTTCATGTTTGTATTCCGAAGAGGATTCAAAGTTTTCTAAGGTATTTAGAATCTGGCTATCTTCACTAATTTTTGAAATTGTGAAGAGAGGTTGTAAGTCTTCTTCATCCTCTATCCATTGAGTATCATCTAATTCTGTAATTGTTCTTGCTGGAGGATACAAGGTAAATTTCTTGGTTGAACTACCATCAGAGATGTACATATCACCAGATCTACAACTAATGAAAGCATCAGCTGTAGCTAACCAAGGTCTTCCTAATATAACAAGATGCCCCCCTAGATTATTCTTAGGAGTTAGGATCATAAAATCCACAGGATATTCCCAAGAATCTAGGGACACTAGAATGTCTTCTATTACCCCATCAAGTTTGATCACAGATCTGTCTGCTAATTGTAATAATGTGGGTGTAAAAAGAAGATTAGGAAGTTTCAGTTTATCCATGATTTGTCTACTCATGATATTGATTGCTGCTCCTAAATCAATAAGTGTGTTTTGGATCTCAATTCCATTAATGTGAATTTTAACAACTGGATTTCCTGGGTCTAGATACTTTGGAATAGCCATCTTACCCATCATGATATCTGCTATTTTTCCTGCCAGTTGAATTTTCTTTATCTCTCTTATTCTTTTTCCTGTTTTCTTCATGCTCAACTCCTTTATTGTCTTTGCTAAGATTGGAATTTCCTTGATGGCTTTTAATAATGGGATCTTAATACAAACATTTCTCAGCTCATCTAGGAAATCATAATTAGGCACCATAATTTGTTTTTCTACACCCCTATCAATTTGTAATCTTTCTGGGAAGGGAGGTGTAGAAGTGGATGTTGATGGATGCTTTAATATAGGAGTTGAAATTATTGGCTCTTTTGTTTTTATTTTTCAATGTTTGAGTCTTGGAAAGTTGTGTTCTCTTCAAGACTTTTATTTACCTGTAGAGAATCTTCCTCAGAATTGTCTTGCTCTTGTATGATTACAGAAGGTTTCCTCTTTTCAAGTATTCTTCCAGACCTAAGTTGAACATCACTAAGGTGTAAAGGAGTGATCAAATAAGTTGGAAACTGTTGGCCTTCTATCATGTATGTGTTCTGAGGATTTTTATTGTTGGGTTTTGGTATGGGTTGGGCAGGCAACTGATTTTTTTTCTGAGGAAATGGTAATGGAAGTGGTTGATTTTGATGTTGTGGATTTTGAGAATTTTGTTGAGGATTTTGTTGAGGAGGGAAATGTGGATATGGTGGATAGGATGGTGGATATTGGTAATACTGAGAGTATCTTCCATAGGGATTTTGTGCTCCTTGCACCCAATTTTGTGATTGATTTTGAAATTGGGGCCAAGGTTGCTGCCAAGAATTCCAATTTGGTGGGGGTTGATTATACAACTGATCATGAAATCCTTGTGTTTGAGGTCCTTGCCAAGGCCTCTTGGAGACAAAATTGAGAGATTCTGTGGAACTTGTAGGAGTTTCTTCTTGAAAGACAGCTTTAAGACCAGGAAGTGAAGGGAAACTCTTGGTCTCATGTTTTTCTGAACAAATTACACAAGTCTCTACAACTTTTTCATCCAAAGGGCACTCTCTCAAGGCATGTTTATTTCTACATTTGGGACAAAAGATTGCTAAGGCATCAGATTCAGCTTTTTGCTTGTTTTGTAACTTAAGGGTGTCTATTTGTTCACTAAGACTCCCCAAGATATCAGATTTGAACTCATCAAGCATATGTCCTATTTCTACCCTACTTACTGTCCCAGAAGCAGACTTACTTGCCCTTGCAAGAGCAGGGTCTCTTGGTCCTTTTACAGTTTTAGATTTCCCTCTTGAAAGGTTGATACATAATTCAGCTATTTCAGGTAATGTGAGCTGAGATATATCCCCTTTTCCCATCATATTAAGGATATCTAACCATTCATCCCTATTTTTCTTCAACAAGAGAGCTTTCAAAGTATCTTGGTCTAAGTTTTCCATTTTTTCTCTTTTGATGTTATAGTTAAACCTCTCCAACAAATCTTCCAGATTTTCATCCTCTTTTTGTAGAATTTTAAACACTTCCTCCTTATGGTTGACTGGCATACAGTAATCCAAATACCTCTCTAGAAATTCCTATTTCATGTCTTCCCATGTCCTAATAGAACTATTGATCAAACTCATAAACCATTTTAATGTTGCTCCTTTCAATGTTGAAGGGAATAGTTTAAGTTTTTGAGCATCTTGTAAGTAGTCATAGGTTCTAAATAGGACTTCAAATTCAAATAGGAAGGGTTTCAGGATCTTCAGTTTTGAGTCCATAAAATTTTGGAAGGACAGAGGGTGAAATGTTTTTCATAGTTGCATTGGTTTCTTCATCTACTATAGGAAACCCAAAAGAGCTTCCCATCTCTCTTCTACCTCTTCCTCTGCCTCCTTCTCCTTCTACACCTCTACCTCCTTCTCCTCTACCTCTACCTCTACCCCCTCCAAATAGTGTGTGTTCTCCATTAAAAACTCCTCCTCCCCCTTCTTCTGCCATAGTTGATTCTTTTGTGGAAGTTGAAAGGTTTAAGTCCCTAGCAGGGGTTCCTGAATCCTCTTCCAAGACAGGTTCAGTGGGTAAAGTGGAAGGTCTTTCTGATGGAATATCTGATCTTAAGTCCTCTGGAAGTCTAGGATCAGTAAAGGATGGAATGTGGGTTTGAGTTGGAGGTGTACTGGCTCTTGGTCTTGGTGAAACAAGTGGTTTTCTAGGAATCAAGCTTCTGCTTCTTATGAATCTACCCCTTGAGTCTCTTTCTCTACGCATGTCATTGTTTTTGGGAGGTAAGAAACAAGGCTACCTAGCTACACTTCCCCAACAACGGCGCCAAAATGTTGTGCTCAACTTAGTGTTCCTAAATTAAGGTCATAAATTATCAACCAGGGTCAGTAAACTGCTGAAGTGTGGTGCACTATATGTGCCTAGGTATATGTTTCTCACTACGTTGTGTTTAGTTTTTTTATGATGTTTTTGGTTTTGTGGTTTTATGTTAAGAAGGAAAAGAACTAAATGTTGAAAAATAACAGTTTTTGGTCACACTAAAAACAGAGCAAAGCCTTTACTAGAGAACAGAAAATGCAAAGTTTGATAATGACTCATAGCAAGAAAATAAATCACAACATGAACTCAATAACTCATAACATAAACTCATCCAATTCATTCATTAGAAATATGTTGGAATAGCTTGAGAAAAGGACAATTTTAGTACAAATTAGGTTCTCCTAAGTAAAAAACCATCTTACAATATTACAAAGAATCTCATCCATGGCTAAAAGTTTATTGGAACGCAATTGGAAAAAAGACTATTTGTAACACAATAAGATTTCTATTCTGAATTAACTTGTCATGCTAAGATCAATTCATTTTGCAGCTCCACTTTTCACCACTAAACCTTATTCGAAAGTTAGAGATTTTCTAAAATAGTTTTTTTTGAAAGAAAGGCTTAATTGTGAAATTACAAAGGATTGCAGAACAATCAAGGCCTTAAACTGATATCACTAACTCATTCCTTTTCATATGATGATGCATTAATAGAAAGTCAAAACAAGATTAGTTTGTAAAAAATGAAGGCCGTGAAGTCTAATTTTGACAGTTAATACAACTAAAAGAACAATGGATAACATTGAACTAGAATGCAATTGATCAAGCATAAAACACAGTGATCACAACTAAACTAGAATGATTTTATCCTAACTTTGAAATACAGTGATTTGGAATTGAACTAGAATGTCACTAATCTAACTTAAAGTACAGTGAAAATAGTTATACTAGAGTGCCATTATCAAACTTGAAACACAGTGATCACAACTAAACTAGAGTGACATCTACCTTCGGAGTACTACAACTAGACTAAAGATGCAACTAATCACTAAAATGTCTCAGCTCTGTCTCATTCGGAATTAGTGGTATTTTGGAATAATTTATGGAACGGGACTGGCTGCAACATGTTATGTAAATGAGCATGAAAGCATACAATTCAACAAAACACAACAAAGCTCTAAAACACCACAGCTATGTCTCATCTAGAATTAGTGATATTTTGGAAGAGTTTATAAGATCACGACTAGCTGTAACAACTGATGTAATCGAGCACAAAATCATAAAGTTAAAAGAAATGCAACTAACTCCTAAATACTATAGTTATATCCCATCCAATGTGAGTGATATTTTGGTAGAGTTTGTAAGGATAAGACTAACTGTGACATCCACTGCAAGTAAGTATAAAAACACAAAGTTCAGAAAATTAATTAAACTAAGAATGAAACAAGGCTAAGTTACTTATCTAAACCATATGAACAAAGCTTCTCAGGTAGCAGGGGCCCTCTACCACCGGATTAGCACACAAATCTACTCAATATTGACTCAGCTCTTGCAATAAAGTGATACTTCTTTCATTCAAGGATAAATTCTTCAAAACAGAGTATTTACGGTCTTCAGAGATCTAGCAATAAAACATAAATCTAGCTAAGCTGTTTCTCGGTCTCTCGAGCCATACTTATAACAAAATTACAGAACTGTCTTTGAGATAAAACATGAGTAATTGTCTTTTCAAACTAAAATCGAACTAGGACTCTGGTGGTGGCCTCATTCTATGATTAAAGACATCTGTACAGTCCTTGTCCTATTAGAAGTCTGTCACCTAGTTTTGGTTTCCCACGTGCATAACCGCCTGTAGACTCGAGCTCAGACTTTTTGGGGAGCAATAAATGATGGGGGAGTGACGTGGAATACGACCATATGCATTTTTCCTTGTGGTGACACACCCAGATTTTTATTGTAAACATGAAACGACGGAATAGGCGGCCCCGCTCTGGAAATGTTGTGTTACGCAGCCGATTTCATCAAATTGCTCTGATAACAAAATCATGAAAACATAGCAAGTTAGTCATTATATACATTCTTAAAGTAATCCTAATTAATCCTATTGATCATTTAAGCTGTAATTGATGAGGAATGAAAAAAATGAAGTGAAATGTGGTGGAAAATAAGGACATCTTCGAGCTCAACATACCCCCACGCCCAGACTTTGCATGTTCTCATGCGGAAATATTCCATGTACTCTGAGACCTACGCTAGGAAATATAAGCCTCTTCTTACTGCTTTGCGATAGTCGGTGGTGATACAGGCTCCTTCATCAAAATCCTCAGTTGTTTCTTCATCCTCAATGTTTATGATTCTAGTTTGTCTAACCTCTGTTTTCTTTAGTATACCTCTAAGCCTGTGGCTCCGTCTCGGTTGAGATGGCCCTTCTCCTCGTTCTTTGGCATATTTTCTTATTATTATTTCCTTCTTAAGCTGCTTTTTAATTTGAGCCAATTTCTCAGAAATCATCTCTTCCCTGTCCTCTTGTATTGATTTACCAGTTTTAGTTTCAACAGCCTTAGAAATTTCCTTTCTCCTGCTTCTTTTTATGGGTTTGCGTTCAAGTGGAGATTCCTTGGGTTCCTCAAAATGATTCCTTACTAGAAACTCATCCCAATTATCTCCTATTTTTCCCAAATGATGTTCAATTAAGATTTTGACTAACCCATGGTAATACAAGGTTGTTTCCAGAAATTGAACCCTGTTTTGTACATTTGAGGCCATTCTTTTTAGACTATGAAGTAGGAAAAAGGGAAAATTGATTTCCTCTCCTAAGAAATGCATCATTAACCGAATATGATAAACAAAAAGGGTACCAAATCTTCCTTCACAAGTTATAAATTTTTGCAAGATGAGCAACATGTTCCTCCATTTATTCATTATAAATTTTTGCAAGATGAGCAACATGTTCCTCCATTTATTCTCTAGTGCAGAGCTAGGAATACCTTTCTTAAAAATGGAAACATCCATAGCTGCTGTTTTGAGTATTTGCCTCCATGCCTCGTTATGAAATTCCCTATTTTTGAACCACTTTTCTCCTTGCCTGGGTAATTTCGTTGCTTCTGCAATGAAAGCCTCTGTAATGGTGAATTTAACATCTCCTATTTCGACCTCCGCTCCATTGAAGGACCGTGCAAATGTTTTAGTCACCTCTTTGTGAAAACCACTGAATTTTTCTAAAAATTGCAACCACCTAGCCTCCTGTAGCATTTCTCTGATTTGTGGATAGCCTTCCAAGTACTTGGTTCCAACTAGTTCAGTTCTTACTATGAGACCCATAACTTATCTTTTTAACCTTCAAATTACTGCTCCTTTGCTCATGGTGAAAATGGCTATTAAAGAGATATTTTTACTCCACAGATGTTTCGTCACATTTTACGGACGAGATAATAGAGGTGAAATTTCTTGAGAACTACGCTCATAGTGAAAATGGCTATTAAAAATATCTTACTCACAGAATACAAAGCTGGAATAGCTTAAGAAGTGGCTGAGAAATAAATGATATGGAGTAGTTATGGAAATAAGTATAATGCGGTGCGTTTTATTCACACGGATTAATGAATTGAGAGTTATCATATATAGATTATGAGGCTAAGAAAAATAGTCACTTCCTTGGTAGGAGTCCAATAATATATGAGAAATAAATCCTCCTAGCTAAAGGAGGCTTGATTCACAACGCTTGATAACATATTAGACTGGTGCAAGAAGTACCCACAAGCCCCTGCTACACTGCGGAAGAGTGATTGGATCCACAACCAAAATTACAAAGTACAAATGCACATGAAATTGCAATCTTGAGACAAACTCGTGAAAGATGTGGAAAACTTTATGAACACCTATGAACATCTCATCAGTGACATCGACTCAATGGTAGAAGTTAATCACATACCCTCCACGGGTATGGTCATTGAGTAGAAGAGTCAAGAAGAGGTACTACAAGAGATCCATTCATTCATGTAACCGATTAGATAAGCAGTGGGCTCAAAGAAACTTCCAGTTACCAAAGAAAAAATTACACAATATGTCGTAGAGTCGATCAAAATTTACACTAAGCTGGCCTCACTGTCCAATCGGATTAGTTTGAAGAAGCACATGCTCATCCTTGACGCGCTTGAATTCCTACATAGACTCGAGAAAGAGATGCCGCAAATCACCCTGATAGTCGCCAAATACCAAGCCGAGTAGAAATATATCAAGGAGTGCAGGTAGAAACTCTAACCTTATCCATCTCCAAGTTTCTTCCCTAAAAACTAATGACATGGAAAGGGTCGTAAGGCTTAGGTCACAAGTCGCAAATCCCGCCAAATCGCAAGTCGCAAATCCTACCAAGTCGCAGGTCACAGGTCATAGATGTCTCCAAGTCGCAAGTCATCCCAAAAGTCAGGGAGATGAAAGGTCAAAGGGTAACCCAAGGGTCATTTTTTCCCTATATGTACTACCTCGTGAGATATTGTAAAGGACTTTTGATCTTGAACTCTTGAGAGAGACAATTGTATAGCATTAAATGTAAGTTTCCAAAATGAATACAAAGGGGTGTTTTGGATCTCACTATTGAGCTTGCCGAAGGCTTCTTGTGTGATGATGCTATGAATATAGAACTTTTGAATGAATGATATTTTCTTTAATTGACTAATGTACATTTCTGTTCATGCATTATCCATGCATTTAAGTTTCTTTTGTACTTGGATGGTGTATGATGGTTTAATGTAGGGATATGTTAATGACTTGGGTTGTTGATATATGTCAAAATCTTTATTGAAATATTCTTAGGTGATAAAAGAGACACTTAAACATATTGAAATTTTTCTTGTATGTTTAAGTGGATCTTGGTACAAGTATGATCTTAGTGAAGTTTTTATAACAATGCTTTCCTTAAGTCTCATGCTTTAAATTTCTCTTTTCTATTTATGGTATTTTGTTTCACAGGGCATTTATCGATCAATGAATTTGATTTGTTCAAAATCCGTACATTCCCATAACTATGAGTCTACTCTCCATCCGAGAATAGGAATTTCTTTTACCAACATGATGGCAACCGGGCTCACATACTGGATTTCATCCCTACAACAAACGACGTAGAGTCTAGTTGGGATTTTGCATCGGGGAGATCCCATCATTTTTTGCGAGTCATTTTTACCCGTCAACAACATTGGTGCTAGAAGGAGGGCTAATGGAAGTTTCCCAGCAAGCTAGTAACATCCCTCTATAAAACCCTCAAAACCCATTTACAGGCCCATCCCTAGGAGATATCGGTTTTGGTAACATCGGTCCTCATCCCCTTGAATATACCACTCCCAAGGAGGACCCCCCTTTCAATGAAGTCACGTCATATCAGTTGAGAGCCTTATGTTCGCTTGTCCGTGATATCATCAGAGGTCTTCAAAGCCTCCCTGCTACAAGTTCCCTATCCAACCCATGAACCTCTCAGCCACATCACACCCACTAGGGTGTCCTAGTCAATTCAGTGTCGTGGCTTATAGGCCTAATACTCGAGGACTACGCAGATGCAGTCGACTGAATCTTAGCTGAATGCCCCGAGAACCCCCAGGGAATCGATAGAGAAGGCCTCGGCAGCAATGCTACTAGGGTCCCCATTATTCCCCAACAAGGTACCAGTCCCCGGCTAATCCTCCTTTGCACAAGAATACCCAGATGAACTACCCACCCAGGGGAGGAATCATAAGAGGTCGAGGGAATAGAGGTCAGGGAAATGGTAAAAATATAGACCAAACTGATCACCTCCACTGAAACCAGAACTGACAACCTTTTATTTTTAATGGGAATTCGGGTGGTTTTAGAAATTTTAGGAACTATAGGAATATTGAAAATCTGAGGGTTCCCCAAAATGAAGGCATGCACTTCCAACATGAGGGTGATGCTTCCGAGTCTAGCATAGGAATCGAGTCTGAAAATGAAGTTGAGCACGTCATGATTCCACCCTTTTTCAAAGCGAGGTGAGTATAACCATGGCGCAATCCCCATTGGGCATCCGAGGTCCACTTCACAATATGCCTCGACACCTGGAGAAAAACTTACCCAAGTTCGATCCCAAAATTGGGAAATTAGCCGAATACCACATTAGGAACTTCTACCTCACTTTGCAGATGATGAGAGTGTAGTAAAACAACATATCATACCACATTTTTCCCCACACCCTAAAGAAAAAAGATGCTACCTAGTATCGCTCTTTTCCTATTGCCTCCATCCACACTTGGGAAGAGTTTATTCAAACGTTTATTGAGAAGTTTTCAGAGGAAAAATATCCTTCCATGCTCCTCACAGAGTTGAGTACCTTGAAGTGCGAAAAGAAGGAAAATGGAAAATATTTCAGTCAACGGTTCACAACCATCCTCAACAAGTTCCCCCCGAACATGGTCCTTGATGATTCCATCTCTATAGACTATTACACAAGGGCCCTGCCACGAGACATTGCTGTGTTTGTAAAATGCAAAGCTAGGATTACCTTGGCCAAGAATTTCACCATAGATATTTCCATAGAGAAATATATGCTTTCCATAGGAGCTCTGGACCATGATAATTGTGATGATCCAAAGTCCGCTGGCAAGAAAGCACAACCCTTAGCTAGTAAACCCAGGGCAAAGGATAAAGACACCTTTGACTTCGAAAGTATCGCTAATCCCTAAAGCTCCTAACGAATGAGGTATCATATCTGAAGAGGAAAAAAATGATATTGCCTCGGGTAGCAAGCCCCAAAAGCCTTTCTTTAGAAAGAAAAATAGTACACTGAATCACCCTCCTCCAAATCCCAACGCAAAATTCAACATGGAGGATGTTGGAAAGGATAGTTTATGTTCTTTCCACCAATCCTCCCACTCAGAGAGAAATTTCCCCCAATGGAGAAATAACACTTATTTACAATCAGCGCTTGTTGGAAGTTCGGATGATAGGAGATCCCCCGGGGAAGAAGTGACCGATGCAAAGAAGAGTAAGCCCCCCAATGGAATTATATGGTTGGCCGGTTTTGACCTTTGAGGGTGATGCAACGAGGAAGATGTAATATTCCTATTTAGGAATATTTTTAAAATACAGCAAATGGTGTAGAGATCTAGATGCGAAGGGAAGAGACAAAGATTTGCAGCACATATATATATGAATCATACACATATACTTCAAGAAATCAGAGGACGCTGAGCCATTTTATTAATCTTATAAATGTAGAGGAGTACAATTGGTGATCAAATGACAGTATCAAATTTCTGCACGAGGCAGATCGGGATCTATTCCCAGATTGTTGCACGATATGTCTGCACAGTAGATCTGCGTGCGCAGAACTGCTGCACCTCAGATCTGCACTCCTGCTAACAGAGGCAGCTGTGTTATTGACCCGGCGTAATCCCTTGCAGATCTGTGCGATCGCTCCTGTGCCCACTGTCCGTGAACAACAATAATGCGATCCCCTCCGATCCAGAGATTCTTCAAAGGCGCACAGTTATTCCTGCGAGTAAATACCCATCTGCGATCCTCCCAAAATTCAATTGGGGCTTCACCAGTTTAGTTGTGTTCTACTATGCAGCGATTAAATGCACTAATCGCACTACTTATCCAAGATCTGCGATCCTTCAGGATCCAATCGGGAATCACAAATGCGGCTACGTTCTTCGGTATAGCAGTAAATACGTTGACCCTCTGCGCAGTTGATAAACGCGTTATCCCACCACGAGAGCTGGATCGATCTTCCTACAAGATACTTACAGAACTACCTCACCCGAGCAGGCACTCGATGTTAGTATGAATTCTTCGTCGAAGTGTACGAAAAATAACCACTTTAGCTACGCATAACTAATAGCCCTAACAACAATAGAGGCTGCCAAACATCTTCAGATCTGCGATTAGTAGTTAAAATGCTGCAACAAACAGATCTATAAATGGAAAGACATTAAGCAGTAAAGTAAAAGAGTTTGCTCCATGCATCCAACAGACAAGACAAGAACACGATTTTTGAATGAATTTTTATATTACAGGGCACCTGGGAGGAAACAAGAAGGTGTATCCAGATCTCCTCAATGGGATGGGTTATTTGTAGTCCTCAGCACTTCAGATCTAAGCTTTCTCTCTCTTGTAGATGTAGAAAACCCAATGTAGAAAGTAGAGCTCAATGGGAGCAACAATGGCAGAAAATGAGACCGAGTGTATAGATCCAGAGTGATCTAGTATGCAACAAAAGGTGAAGAATGATTGGGAAAACCCTCCTATTTATAACAACATATTGGGTCCTTCTAGATCTTGGTGCATGATTAAAATAATGTTAATCACATCTAGATCCACCTCTATGGAATATTTTATTATTATTTGTTGGAGGGAAAGGGTGTTTGACTTGGGTCAAATCCCTTGATTAGTGAAAAATAAATAAATAAATGATTTATTTATCTTTTAAGGAAGTGGTTGGGATATAATCAAATAAATAATGATTTATTTGATTAATGGTGGTTGATTTGGTCATATTTAACAAGGAATATTATTTAAATAATTATTCCTAGAAAATAATAAGATAACTATGGGTTTATCTCATTAATTTCTTTGTTTTTGGGTTAAACATGATTGGGAATAATAATTAAATTATGGTTTAATTAATTATTCCTTTTGGGGTTTCCTAATTAACATAGTGAAAGCAGTTTTACTTGGGGTAAAACTGGTCTTATATGGTGTACTTGGGTCCATCTAATGATGAAAGGTTAGATGACCAAAAAATGGTGTAACACTCGAAGTCCCCAGGGCTGAGGGCGAGATCCGTCGAGAGACACTCAACGCGCTACGGACGAGGCTAAACAGCCAGCGTGCCCAAGTTGCAATGACCAATTTTGATTTCATAAACTTCCATGATCCCCGAATGAAGAAGTGCTCCTCCCTTTTATACGAGTCGGCCGCTCCTGAATCCTACGGCCGCCTCAACCCACCATACCATGGTAATGTGATACCAGGGTAGCGCTCTTATGCCGCGCGCCCCATTCGGCCCTTCTCATTTACCATGTGCGTTTATATCGCGTGACCCATTCGGCCCTCCACAATTACCATATGCGTCTATTTTTAGAGTGAGTCGTGGTCCTTTGACTCACGTTTATTCATAAGCTTAACTATATAAAACAGAATTAACAAAAATTAATATTTCCAATTAGCTATGCTAATTGGGAATATTACAGTCTCCCCCGGCAGAGTGTTGCTTGACCCCAAGCAACTGTAGTGATGGGTGCTGCAAGATTTTCTCATTCTCCCAAGTCGCATCCTCATCCGGCAAATTCTTCCACCTCACCAAGAACTCCCAGATGGTTCTGTTTCGTAGTTGCCTGTCCCTGGTATCAATAATCGCCTCGGGTTGTAATACCAAATGTCCTTCATCATCTGTCGGTGGCAGCTCCTTTGTTATGGTCACCCGCTGCCCCAATGCTTTCTTTCTTTACTGCGTATCACCCGGTATGGCCCATAAAAACGAGGCTTAAGCTTCTCAGCTCCCTTCTGTTTCAGTGACCACTGTCGGTAGGGCTGCAAACGTAGGTAGACCAAGTCTCCTACCTCAGACTGTCTTGCAATCCGTCCCTTATCGGCATACCGCTTCTGCTGGTTCTGCGCTGTAACCATGTTATCCTTGAGAGCGTGGAGGATGTCTTGACTCTCCTGGATCCAACCTTTAGCCCTCGGGGCCTTGCTAGCACCCAACATCATATCAAAAAAAGATAAAGAATGGTGTCCATACAAAGCATAGAATGGTGTCATACCGATGGACATATGATATGTGTTATTGTAACAATACTCCCCTAGATGCAGCCACTTCAGCCATGCTTTATGCTGCCCACTAACATAATTGCGCAAGTAGCCCTCCAGCCATTTGTTCACTATTTCAGTTTACCCATCTGTTTGTGGGTGATAGCTGGTGCCTAGTGCCAGCTCCATCCCCACCAGTCGGAAGAGTTCCTGCCAGAACCCACCCATAAAGCGACTGTCCCTATCGCTGATGATGGTCTTGGGAAGACCATGCAGCCTAAAAAATTATTTAAAGAATAACTCCACCACCTGGGCTGCAGTGTAATGTGCGGAGATGGCGAAGAAGTGTGCATACTTTGTCAGCCAATCAACAACGACATATATGCAGTCTTTGCCCTGCACCGTGGGCAACCCGGTGATGAAATCCATCGAAATGCTCTCCCACTTCCCCTCCGGAATGGGAAGATGCTGTAACAAGCCTGCGGGATGGTTCATCTCCCCCTTGTTTCTTTGGCAAACTTCCCATTCCCTGATATGCCGGAGCACGTCCTCCTTGATACCTTTCCATGCGAACCTCTCCCGAATGGCCCGGTAGGTTTTGTTAAACCCCCGATGTCCCGATAATGGTGAGTCATGGGATGCCTGAATTATCTTCTCTTTGAGCTGGGAGCCCTCTGTTAAGAAAATCCTATCTCTATAGTAGATGATTTCATCTATCACCCTATATCTATTGTCGGTCACCTGACCATCCAGAACCTCACATGCAAATCTATCCTTGGAGTATTCTACCAAGAGGCGAGCCCTCCAATCTGCGTCCAGGCTCATTGGAGACAACGTGGCTGGTCTACGCGAAAGTGCATCGGCGACCACGTTATTCTTTCCCTTGAGATATTCAATGTCAAAGTCATAGGCCTGGATCTTGCTGATCCACTTCTGTTGCCTCTCCTGTAGCTGTTTCTGCTCCAAAATAACTTGAGGTTGTTGTGATCAGTCCTTACTCGGAACCTATTGCCCACTAAGTACTGCCGGAATTTGGCCAATGCATGCATAATAGCCAACATTTCCTTGTCGTAAATAGGATACAGCCGCTCATGTGGAAGGAGTTTCCTGCTCTCGAAGGCTATAGGGTGGCCTCCCTGCATCAAGACTGCACCGATACCTTCCCCTGACGCATCGCACTCCAAAATAAAAGGCTGTGTAAAATCTGGCAATGCAAGCACTGGACAGCTGCTCATAACTTCCTTGAGCCTGTCAAAAGCCTGCTGTGCAGTATCTGACCAACTGAATGCCCCCTTCTTTGTCAGATCTGTAAGGGGTACCGCAAGCTGAGAGAAATTCTTGACGAACTTCCTATAATAGGTGCAGATGTCGATAAATCCTCGAAGCTCCGTCACGTTTCTTGGCTCTGGCCAGTCTCTGATGGCCCTGATCTTTTCCTCGTGGACCCTTACTCCGTCCACTCCTATGATGTGTCCCAAATACAACATCTCCATCATCCCAAACTCACATTTGGAGAGCTTAGCGTAGAACTGTTGCTCCTCCAAAATATGCAATACTGCTTCTATATGCTGGAGATGCTCCTCCCAAGTCCTGCTATATATCAATATGTCGTCGAAAAAGACCAACACAAACTTCCTCAGATGACTGCGGAAGATATGGTTCATGCATGACTGGAAAGTAGTTGGGGCATTAGTTAGCCCGAAGGGCATGACCAGGAATTCAAAGTGGCCATAATGGCACCTGAAAGCGGTCTTGGGGATGTCCTGTTTCCTCACGGGAATCTGGTGGTACCCGGATCTCAAATCAATTTTTGAGAAAAACCGAGTTCCTCTTAGCTCATCCATCAGCTCGTCAACCCGTGGTATGGGGTGCCTGTTTTTCAATGTGTTCTTATTTAGGGCCCTATAGTCAATGCACATTCTCAATTTGTTGTCCTTTTTCTTCACCAACACCACCGAAGAAGCAAAAGGACTGGTGCTAGGCCGAATATGTCCAAGAGCTAGCAACTCCTGGATGGCCCGCTCAATCTCATCCCGATAAGCCTTGGGGTGCCTATAGGGTGTGGTAATAACGACCTGGACTCCTTGTTCTAACTTGATCGTGTGCTCAAACCCCCGATTTGGTGGTTGTCCCGGCGGTATCTCTCCAAATACCGTTTCATACTTGTCGAGGACGGCCTGTATATCAGGGTGGACTTTCTGCCTAGTAGCCCCTACCATTGATGCCCGCAACTCAACTGCCCATTCTATGTCTCCCTTCCAGAAGTCGGCCTCCATCAGATGACCTGAAACAGTTTGCGGTGGGTAAGTGTGCATTCCACGTATCTTCTCATGCTTCCCGGTCTTCTTGTCATCCCATTCCATCTCCAAGGCCTCCCAATCCATGGTGACTTTTCCCAAAGTAATCAGCCACTGTACTCCCAACACCACATTGGTGTCTGGTATGTTAACCACGAAAAAGTGGTCGGTCATTGTGTAGGTTCCCATCATGAAAGCTAGTTCTAGAACATACCTGGCACATTGCATCGTCTGATCGCCTGGGACCAATACTGAAAATCCGTCGAAGTTTTCTGTCGGTATGCCTCTCCTTTCAACCATTTGTGCATCGATGAAGTTGTGGGTTGCCCCACTGTCCACTAGGATTGACACTCACTGCCCACGTACTGTCCCTTGGACTCGTAGTGTCAAATACTTGGGTACTCCTCGTAATGCTGCAAGGGTCCCCCCTATGGGTGCAAATGTTGTGCCTCCTGCCCCTGAAGGTGGGGGTGGCAATTGATCTTGATTCGTCGGGCTATCTCCTGCCTCCCCATCCTCATACCCATCCTCTTCCCCGCTACTCTCGGAGAAGACCTCAATAAAATGTGCCTTACCGGCTGCACATCTGTGTCCTGGTGCCCATGGTTCCTGACAGGTAAAGCACAACTTCTTCTTCTTCAATTCCCTCCGGGCATCATCATCGAGTTGTACCTTCCCCTGGTTCCCTCTTGGAGGCGGGATCCTTACATCCTTCCCCTTTGGCTGGAAAGTCGATTTCTGGGGGTAAGACGTCTTGGTTCAGGGTAAGGCATCCTGCAAATCCCTAGTCCTGCCGATGGTGTCCTGGAGTGTGGTTGGTCTAGTGGATCTGACTAGCCCTCGAAGTGGCTCCGTCAACCCTTCTACAAACATATGGATCATCCGTGCTGCGGATAGATCTGGCACCATCACTGAAATTCTCAGAAAATCTGCAATATAATTTTCAGGACTCCCGGTCTGTTTGAGCCTTGTTAGTTCAACAAAGTGCTGCTCTGGTTCCTTTCGATCGAACCTCTCAATCAGTCTCCGAGTAAACTCGGCATAGGTAGTCACAGAGGAATGCCCAAGCGTCACCCTTCCATGGAACCACCAATCCTGAGCCTCACCCTCCAAATGCAGCGTGGCCACCTTGATGGCTTCTGTTTCTGCCATCTGGTTGAGCTGGAAATATACATCCAGCTTCTCTACCCAAGACTTTGCTGAACTGTTTGAACCATCAAACGTAGGCAAATGGAATCGGCTGATTGTACGCTGGGTATCATCATGATAATGTCTGTGCCCCTTATGATGGTCGCGAGGTCTGCTGTCCCGCTTAATCTGAAAAAATTCTTTAAATAAAATGGCATCCCTAAATTCTTGCCCCGCTACCTGGTACTCAACAAAATATTCACTTATACGGTGTGGTTCCTCTTGTGCTCCTGACCCCGTATCTGTACTCAGAAAAGTGGGCATGGTAGCACGAATGAGGACATGTGATGCTAGAGCAGCAACCCTCTCCTGCAAATGGTGGGATGTGTCCGATCCCTCATCAACATGGTAACCCTTTGGGATTTCGCGCTGTCTAGCTTCCACAGCCGTGAATCTTTGGCCCATTACTTCTATCTACTTTGCCAGATCCTGCACTGATTTGAGGAGTGCTTCCCCAAACTGTTTTGCATCGCTATCATCCGCCATTGTCTCTTTCTGTTCTGCTTTTGTCGCAGGCTCCTCCTGTTCTGTATCAGTTACCCTGACACAATCTCCTTCTCCGTAGGTGTTCTTCAACCTGCGTTCAATATCTCTGTACTTCCTACCTCTGTGGCTGACGTAGGGTTTTTCTTCTGATGACATAGACTACCAGCTCCACAGGCTTAGCCAGATCTATGCTCTGATACCACTGTAATATTCCTATTTAGGAATATTTTTAAAATACATCAAACGGTGTAGAGATCTAGATGCAAAGGGAAGAAACAAGATTGGCAGCACATATATATGTGAATCATACACAGATACTTCAAGAAATCAGAGGACGCTGAGCCATTTTATTAATCTTATAAATGTAGAGGAGTACAATTGGTGATCAAATGACAATATCAAATTTCTGCACAAGGCAGATCGGGATCTATTCCCAGATTGCTGCACGATATGTCTGCATGGTAGATCTGCGTGTGCGGGACTGCTGCACCTCAGATCTGCACTCATGCTAACAGAGGCGGCTGTGTTATTGACTCGGCGTAATCCCTTGCAGATCTGTGCGATCGCTCCTGTCCCCACTCTCAGAGAACAACAATAATGCGATCCCCGCCGATTCAGAGATTCTTCAAGGCGCGCAGTTATTCCTGCGAGTAAATACCCATCCGCGATCCTCCCAAAATTCAATTGGGGCTTCACGGTTCCATTTGCGTTCTCATGCACAGCGATTAAATACGCTAATCGTACTTTGCTCCTCCAAGATTTGCGATCCTTCAGGATCCATCGGAATCACAAATGTGGCTACGTTCTTGATGCAATGGTAAATACGCTGATCCTCTGCGCAGTTGATAAACGCGTTGTCCCACCACGAGAGTTGGATCGATATTCCTACAGAATCGTGAGCCTCACTGAAACGAGGCACTTGAATTCCACAGAGTGCAGAGGCGAGATCTCCGATCGGAGACACTCAATGCGCTAAACAGCGCTGCAGACAGGCTAAACATCCAGCATGCCTGAGTCGCAATGACCAATTTTGATTTCATAAACTTCCATGCTCCCTGAATGAAGAAGTGCTCCTCCCTTTTATACGGGTCAGCCGCTCCTGAATCCTACGGCCACCTCAACCCACCATACCATGGTAATGTGATACCAGGGTAGCGCTCTTATGCCGTGTGCCCCATTCGGCCCTCCTCATTTACCATGTGTGTTTATATCGCGTGACCCATTCGGCCCTCCACAATTACCATATGCGTCTATTTTTAGAGTGAGTCGTGGTCCTTTGACTCACGTTTATTCCTAAGCTTAACTATATAAAACAAAATTTAAAAAAAAAAATTAATATTTCTAATTAGCTATGCTAATTGGGAATATTCTGAGAAAAATAATCAGAGTGGCAAAAATAATATGGTCGATAATCTCCAACCCAAGCCTCCTCGGACCTAGAACCTCAGGATCAAGGGCCCAATAGCCTATCAGGCTCTTGAAGAGAAAAGGAAAGAATTTCTAAGAAATATCCTACCCTTTAACAAGGAAAAAAAGGCTACAAATCCTACTTTTGAGAAGACTGGCCTCAGTGCTACTCAGGGCATGCCAAAAGCTGGGTCGTCCCCAAATTCGCCTCACTTGCCCACAGAGGGACCCTCACACCCGGAGCGTGGATACAACATTATATAAGACATTAAGGAAACACAAGCCAATATCTCAGTTTATGAGCTTGCCCGAATAGCCAGCTAACTTGATTTGATTCTCAAAGCTTTCGCTAACCCCTCCTCAACAAGTAGGTCTTCCCCCACGTCAAAAGATAATAGTTCAACACCTTCCCAAGCCTCGGTAAACCTCCAATCCATTGTCAATGTTGTGAATGCCAATTCATGAGGATCAATGATCTTGTTTCTCCTGTCAGTCGATATTTTTAATTTTAATGTCCATAAATTCCTCATTGACTCTAGGGCATCTACCAATTTCATGCCCCTGTCTGTGTGCAAAAATATGAATATCCATCATGAGAAGACCAATGCCAGAATCATACAGCTAGATAGATCGCAAGTTCCTGCCATGGGTGAGTTAAATAACGTGCTAATTTTTCTCTCCTTAGACTCCTGATTTCACCAGAGCATCGACATAGTTCTCGTTGACATTCCAGAGGACTAAGGTTTGCTACTAAGCCAAGATTTATTAAGCAAGATACAAGGATACCTCGCCATGGACATGTCCCATTTGTGGCTCCTATACAAAGGGAGAAAAAACCAAATCTGGGTCAATAACGAGCCATACATGAAAAAAATTGTCACCAACCTTCAAGCAATCAATGAGCCCGTTATTTTTTCCCAAGAATATTTAGGAATGTTCTTCTTATAGTCTATATTCGGGTGTTACTAGACCATCCAATCCCCAGTCTCTCCAGACGCTCATTTGGAGTTACTCCCTTGTCCTACACCTCATCCCATCTCACTTGACGTTCCACATAACACCTTCATTTTAGGTACCCCGTCTATAAAAAAATGTAACTTGGAAGCATCCCAGAGTGAAATTTGGACCCAATACTATGACGTCTCCAAGACCCATCACTAGTGTTGGCTGTATCCTAATAGACCCCCAGAAAAAAAAATTTCGATTTCTTATAGGCTAGAATTCCAATGCTCCAACACTATCCTCAAATATGAGGCACTAATCCTGGGCCTTAAGGAATAAATTGATCAAATTTGGTTTCCTGAAGGTAATCAGATATTCTGAAATCATCACCTAGAAGGTACGTAACACCATCCACTATCTATCATTGCATTTGAAGGGATATCGGCAAGAGGTATGGCGTCTGATTTATGCTTTCCACACTTTCGATATTAAGTCAGAACCTAGGATGCATAATGTCGCGGCTAATACATTATCCAATACTTCCATTAGGTTTACCCCATTAAGGGATGGTTTTTCTATTGAGATTGTATATAAATCGATAATACCAGATAATGTGACTAACTTACGCATTGTCAATGATGATCAAAATGTGTTGGATTTCATGTTGAACGTGGATGTGTTCAATAATGCCGTTACCAAAGAAGAGAAACACGAGTGAACTTTGTAAAAGGAGATGGAAGAGCATAAAGGAAACCCTATACCTAAAATGGTTGTCTCACTCGATAAACTATTTGATTTGCAAAACCGGTTCCAAGGGTGATCGGATACCAAAGTGCAAAGCTCCATCTTATCACATGAGAAAGTGAACCTTGGAATGGACATTGACCCAAAGTTTGTGAATCTCAGTACCAAGTGCATCTTTGAGGAGAGATGATAGTTTATTGATTTTTTCAAGAAGTATCGAGATGTTTTTTCCTAGACATATGATGATCTGTGGATATACCACACACGGATTATCTAGCATGTGATACCTATGAAGGAAGGCGTCAAACCATTTCAACAAAAGCTAAGAAAGGTGCACCCAACCTTGAAGTCACTGATTCAGAAAGAACCCAAAAAACTCCTCGACACCTGCATTATTTTCAAATTTAGACATTCAACATGGGTTTAAAACTTGGTCCCCATGCATAAGAAGTCTAGTGAAATCTAGTTGTGCGTAGAATTCCGAAAACTGAACCGGGCCTCTGACAAGGAAAAAGACCTTGTTCCCCCCCATGGAATAGATTCTTCAAACTGTGTTAGGCTCGAAGATGTTCTCATTACTGTATGGATTCTGGGGATA
This sequence comes from Pinus albicaulis, assembly GCA_034641835.2. Taxonomy (NCBI): domain Eukaryota; kingdom Viridiplantae; phylum Streptophyta; class Pinopsida; order Pinales; family Pinaceae; genus Pinus; species Pinus albicaulis. The sequence continues at coordinate 51,786 of JAXQQM020073389.1, forward strand.
CAATAAGGTGCTATTCGCTGATCCCAACCATTTGAAGACAACATTCAGAACCAAATGGGGAACGTTTGCATTCAGGTGCATGCCTTTTGGTTTAATCAATGCCAAGGAAACTTTCCAAAGATCCCTGGACATCACCTTTAGAGTATTAATGGGACAAAGCGTGGTGGTCGACATAGACAATGTCACCTTGTTCTCAAAACACAGGTATGACTGTCTGCACCACCTAATGTAGATCTTCGAAACATGTCGAAAGTATGGAATCTCATTAAACCCCGAGAAAATTATTTTCACGGCCTTTGAAGGAAATTTTTTGGGCCACATTATTACCAAAGATGGAATTGTAGCTTATCTGGACCGTGTAAAATCCATTTTGTAGATTCCTCCCCTGAGTAGCAAGAAAGCTATGAAATCCTTCCTTGGGAAAATCAACTTCCTTCGAAAATTCATATTAGACTTTGCGCAAATTGTGAACCCCCTATAGAACATGATCAAGAAAAGTGCAAGTTTCAAATGGAATAAGTCATAGAAGGAAGAATTCAACAAGATTAAGAAGGCCATCACAGAAGCACCAACCCTTTACAATCTGGATTTCAGCAAAATAATTTTCTTGTATACTTTTTCCTCGAACTCATCACTAGCGACCATCCTTACCCAAAATGATGACGGTCATGATGAACAGACCATATAATTTATAAGCATAGGGTTGTAAGGTACTGAGTTGAACTATCCATACATCGATAAGCAGAAATATGCAATATATAAGGCAGTCAAGCATTTTAGGCCATATATCCTGAAGAACCATGTTACAATGTTCATCCCTCACCCAAGAGTCTGTTCACTATTTGTACAACAAGAACTAGGTGAGAAATGAGGTAACTGGATGGCATGCCTTCAGGAATATGAATTAGAATTCAAACCCGAGCACACAGTCAGAGGCCAAGGGATGTGTAGGTTGGCCGCTGAAGCTGCCGACCAGCAAAGAAATGATGGAGAATGTTGGGAACATGAAATAGAAATGTACCAAACTGACAAGACACCTCCACAAGGTTCCCCATCATGGCATTCAGACCTTTTGCAATATCTCGGTCATGGTACCCTGGATCCAACTCTGACAACCAAACAAAAGTGGTCCATAAGGCTAAGAGCTACTTCCTATCAGATGTCACAAGGTAGGTTGTTTCACAAACATCATAACGACATCTTGTTGTATTGCTTGGAGTTTGATGACGAGTAAAAATGACTCACCAATAGTGAGGGGATATCCCCGATGAAGAATCCCAACTAGAATCTACACCATTTGTTGTAGGGTCCCTATATGGTATGTGGGCCCAGTTTCCATCATGTTGGTAAAAGATATGCCTATTCTCAGACGTGATCGGAGAGATACTAACGCACTCCTCAAAGCAGCACCAATATATACTTACAACCACAGACTACTTCACGAGGTGGGTTGAGGCAGTACCATTATGCCAAATGAATGATCATGAGGTAATAACTTTCATTACTCAGTACATCGTGACCAGTTTCAGTGTCCCAACCTTTCTCGTTTTTTATAATGCTACACATTTTTCATCATTTAGGCTATATGCATGATAGCGGTTCCTTCGTAATTGTGTTATAAATATCTTTTGGCAGAGACTTCTGGAGGCTCTGGGCCTGGTCACTAGGAGATCTACTACTTTTCTATGTTATATTATTATTTTCCTTTTCTGCAATTAATCATTTACGTGTTTCACAGAATTGTAATTGATTTAATTATCATCAACATTGAGTGGTTTGCATTTCCATTGATTTGAAGTCTTAATTTATTTTACTTTATGCATGAATGTTATTATTTCATTTACCATATTTATTCAAATATTTTGATTTCTCTACATTCTGAGTGATATAATTTGGTTGATTAGTCATTGAGAATTTCAATTGCAGATAATGAATGCGTTACTCAATGTGCAGTTGTTGCAGTATTCCCTTTCCGATTAAATAGATTTCAACAGATATTTATTAGTGATTCTGGTTAAGTGTGAATTATTTCATTCATGCATTTTGGTTTACTATCTACATATAATAAGTCATAATTATGTTAAATTGATTTATTAAAGTTATTTCACGATTGCTTTCAGAATTGTATTGATTAAACTTCAAGAATTAGATTTTACTTCTTGCAATGATTTCGAATTTTTAACCTTTGATTTCACTTGCATAAATTTTTTTGAACACTCTTGAAATAAACAGACTTACCCTGGGTTGATAATTAATGTAGGTATTAGGATTGCTTTTAAGTAGTCATCTTAATGCAACAACAGGTGGAACTTATAACACAAGGGCCAACAACCCATTGGCTACTGCCTATTAAATTAATATTTTGGAATAGGAGGTTTCAGTGTCCAGCATGCAGAACCTCCATTTGGAACCTCTGTCGTTGGTTTTTTAAAGTTTTGTGCATTTGTTAGTTTTGGTGATGAGGATGCCCATTTGGCTTATACGACCCACTGGGTCGGGTGGTTTAAAATACCGTAGACCTCACATTAATAGGAAATGGTATGTGAATGTTTGGCATATGGCCATGGGCAGGGTACAGGTCACCCGTGTCCCTGACCCTTAATACTTTTTTTTTATTATATATATAGCACGTTTGTTGGGTGTCAGGGTTGGTGGCCCGCTACCCAATTTTCAATTTTTTTTTTTATATGTTTAATTCAAATTGGTTCAAAAACCCGTCGTCTAAATTTGGGGTCACTGGAAAAATTGAAGAGGTGACAAATTCAAATGTTCCAGTGGCCATAATCTGTGAATCAAGAAATGAAATTTTTTTGCCTCATTAGTGGTTGTTACTTGGCCTAGTTTGACCAAAACGTTAACTAGCCATAACTTTCACCTACAAACTTGGATTGAGGTGTCGTTCATGTCATTAGAAAGCTTGAAATGAGATATTCGATATGACCCTAGTTCCACATCAATCGAGTGACTTTTATTTTTTATTTTTTCCAAAGCCACTTCTAAATTCCAAATTTTTCTTAAGCTATGTGGATCATTCCTCCCCAATATTGAGCTTTTGGGCTGGAAAAAGCTTTCTCTCTCAATTGGAAATTGCGGGAATTGTTCTCTCACTTTCTCTTTTCCAATCCAACGTGTCTTACTTTGATGCATTCCCTTGAAACCAATACAAAGTTACTCCATCTCTCCCCGTTGTGAAGTCTTAGTCCTTCTGTGAAGAATGATATGCTCAGGTAGTTTGTCCAAGTATTTGGGTGCAAAGTCGTCCACTATAGAAACTTTTCCAACCTCTTCTGTGTCAATGATCAAAGGAGGCTTATAAAGATTCAAATTTTCAATGTTCACAATTGAGTACATTTGCATGTATGTTGGAAAATCAAGACGCAAAACATTGTCTCCAATATTTTCTAATATGGTGACTGGGCCACATCGGATTGGTATCAACTTCTTTCCTTCCCATTTAATGCTGTCTTTGCTGATGTGGAGCCACACCCTGTGTCTAACCTATAATTGATGATTAACCCAATGCTTGTCATATTGAGCTTTGTATCGAGCTTGACCTTTCTCCAACAGCTCCTGCACTACCTAGTGAACCATAAGAATTTGTGGAATGAACTTCCGTGCCTTGTCCCTGTCATCTTTCCCACTGGAATATTCATCTATCCCAAAGACCATATCTACGGGATGCTTTGGAAAATATCCAAAGCATGTCTCAAATGGTGAAATTTGAGTGGATGAATGCACTTCTCGGTTGTATGCATGTTGTACATAGGTAATTTTCTTGTCCCACAACTTGGGATGCTTGCCACAATAGCCCAAGAGTAAATGTATCATTGTGCACTTGATAGTTTTTTTTTTTTTTTTTTTTTTCCGTCTGTATACAAATGAAATATCTTTTTACTCTTCAAATTAGTGTCCATAATTCTCCAAAAACTTGTTCACAGCTATCCAAGGAAATGAGGGTCTTGATAAGAGACAATGGATGTGGGAAATGCAAAGTGGACACATACAAATTGGAAGAAGAGGTGAGAAGTATGATCTGTAGTGACCTGATTTTTACAAGGCATTAAGACACCCATTTTTATAAATCGATCCACAATGACATACAAATAGTCATTACCTCTCCTAGACAAAGGAAAACTACCAAAAAAAATCCATTGACACACTTGGTGTATAGAGCCCCAATTTTGTATTAGAGGGATTGAAAACTACATACAAAACAAATCCCCTTAGATATTGAGTCAATATATTTTTCAAGTGAGGCCAATAAAAAAACATATGTAAATGACACAAAATTTTCCCTCCAGCAAAATGGCCTGACACAAGAGAAGTATGTGCCTCTTTGATTAAATGTATTCTTTCAATGGTGGGAATACAAAGTTTTCCAAGATGGTACAACAATTTTCCCTACAAATTATAGTTGTCCACCTATGATCCATGAGTCATATTTGCATATATCTCCTTAAAATATTCAATATCAACATACTATTCAACATGACTGTCAAAAGACAAAGAAGAAATTTGCAAAACTATAGATTTCGAGTTAGGAGGGTGAGAAAGTATATCTTCCACTTTGTTGTTGGTTCCCTTCTTGTATTTTATTACTACGTGAAATTTTTGGAGGAATCTCATTCATCAGAAATGAGCGCTTGTTGAAGCTTGGTATGTAACAAAAGGTATTGCAAGGGCTGATGATCTGTGCGAATGATGGTGTCCTTGCCAACCAAATAGTGCTTAAACTTTTCCATGATTTGAACCAAGGAATACAACTCCTTTTCATATGTGGGATAGTTCACAACAACTTGGGAGAATCACTTTGAATGGTAACATAGAGGTTTCCTTTGCTGCATCAATACTTCTCCCATGGTGTACCTACTGGCATCTGTATCGATCTCAAAAGGTTGTTGGAGATCAACCAAGGCCTAAATTGCTACGATACTAATCTTTTATTTAAGTGTATCAAAGGATTTCTGGTACTTTCCTCCCCAATGAAAGATTTATCTCACACTTTTCAATGCATTCAAGGGGGTTGCAATGACAAATAAGTTGGAAATGAACCTTCCCTAGTATTTCACTACACCCAAAAATCCTCTAACCTTTGGAACATTGGTGGGTTTAGGCCACTTTACAATAACATAAACTTTAGAAGGATCTATTTTTAATTATCCATCTCCAAAAAATGTGATCTAAGTAGACCAAATCAGTCTTACCAAATTCACACTTAGAAATTTTGTCATACAATTTTTTCTTTCGCAAAACATCAAACACCTTTTTAACATGACTCAAATGATCTTTCCATGTCCTACTGAAAACAATAATTTCATCAAGATACACAAGTACAAAATCATCAAGAAAAGAACTGAAAATCTCATTTATCACCCTCATGAATGGAGTCTAAAGCATTGCATAGTATGAATGTCATCACCAGCCATTCAAACAACCGTTGTTTTCTCTTGAATGCAGTCTTCCATACATCTTGTTATGCAATCTCGACCTCATGGTAGCCACTGAAAAAGTCCAATTTTGTGAAATAGATATCCTTTTTTAATTGAACTAATAAATCATCAATGCGAGGGAGAGGGTATCGACTCTTCACCCTTATTTTTTTGAGTGCTCTATAGTACATGCACATCCTCTATGTGCCATCCTTATTTGGCACCAACACAGTAGGTGAACCACATGGAGAAGAACTTGGCCTCTTGACCCCTTGGTTCAACAATTCCTCTGCCTTATTCTTTATCTCCTCCATCTGAATGGTTGACAACTTGTACATACCAATATTTGGTAAAGGAGAATCCTACTGCAAGTGGATCTCATGTTGGATTTCACGCTTTTGAGGTGACCCACTTGGTTCTTGAAAAATATCATTATAATTAGAAATAATTTCGTACAATTGTTTTTTATGAGTGAGATCACAACCTTGGAAAGCTTCATGTTTTTCTCTCACAACCATGAGCATGCACCCTTTGCTAGAACTGAACAATCTCTTAATCTAACCAACACTTACAAGACTAGCATTGATCTTGGCATGATGAACCCTAACAATGTATTCCACCTCATATTTTGTGAGATGATGCTTGTTTTCATGGCGAAAGAAAAATTCTTTTTTGTCATACAAACATGGACTCCCCAATATAATTCCACAGATATCCAAGTGTACAACATCAAGATCAAACTAATATACTAGTTTAGATGCAATCATAAATCTAACCCTGCACTATATGGTTACATGTAATTTGGATTTATCACACACACAACCAAGAGGGTAGGGTTTCAAATTAGTTTTGGTTTCAAATCCTAATTTATTAACCAAGGATTATGAAATCAAATTTACTTATGAGCCAAGATCAAACAAGGTTTCCACTTTAGTATGTTTCATCCCAACTCTAATCTGGAACAATTAAGTCCTATTTCATTAATTGAAAAGAGGCTCATTTGAAGTACTTTTACTTGCATACAATTCAGAATTTTTATTAACATGAAGAGAAAGGTCACCTTGTATGCCCACTGTTGTGATATGTGTTTCATCACCGGAATTAGATCCAAGGTCCTCTTGCATAGTTGCCACCTTATTTTTCTTTCCCTTTCCACAAAATCTCTTTTGCTTCAACTCCATTTGTAACTTCTAACAATGTTCAACATCATGGCCTTCCTTATTGCAATGTGTGCAAGCTGGCTTTTATCCTTATTCTTTCTTGGTTGTAGCTGCCTTCTTGTCCTTTCCCTTACCTTTTCCTTTGAAATTTCCATTATGAGGTTTGAAAGATGATTTCTTTGGTTGACATTTTCTGTCATTCTTTCCCCTGATTTCAAGAAGAATGACCTTCACACTAGCCGCATCAATAGTAGTAGGCTCAAACAATAACAAAGAATACCTGATGTAACTATGCAAAGCACCAATATATTTTGTTACAATTTCTGGTGAATCAAGTGGAATGTTCAAATTCAAAGCTTGTTTCCTAAACTCTTTTGTGAAGCTTTGTAAATTTTGACCCTTTCCTTGACTAAAATATTTCCATTCCATTAAATAATTTTGTTGGTAACCCAAAGGATAAAGCTGATATTTTAATGCAAAAACTAAATTGGACCAAGAAGAAAGGAGATTACCCAAGTTTTTTCTACCTTTCCACAACTTGCTCTCCCACCAAATGAGAGTCGTTCCAATCAACCAAAGAGATTCTAATTGGATCTTGGCCACATATTCCTTGATATAATGAATCCCAAAATAGGCCTTGATTTTTCTGATTCAATTGTTTAATTTCTCTTTTGCCGAGAAATTAAGATCTAGATCTGGATAATGGAGTAGAGAAATTAAAATTTACATCCAGATCTTTTAATTCAAGGATGCATACTGTTGGAAATATTGTCATTGATGGCGAAGGAGCACAAAGGAGAAGCACCTTTACTATAATTAAGGAAAAGGAGCAGAGAAGCAACACCAATAAGGCAAAGAAGCAGATCAGGAAATAATACAGTAAGAAAGCATAAAAGAGAGGTAGAGGAGAAGTAGAGAGGCAAGGAGAAGCATTAGACCATAAAAAAAGGTAAAGGAGAGGAGAGGAGAAACGTTAGAATCAAAGGAGCAAAGGAAGCAAAGGCAGAAAAAAAAAAAGGCAGCAATGACCGCAAAAGGGAAAAGGAAGCATAGGCTGCAAAGAAGAAAAGAGAGTTAAGGCAGAAAAGGAAAAGGCAACAGAGGCAGCAAAGAGGCAAAGGCAGCAAAGGAAGTTAAGGAAGAAAAGGAGCAAAGACAGTGTTAGGGTCCTATAATAATAGGGATCATAATTTTGAATTGGCTATGTTGAGCCTTGTAATATTGTACATACCTTTGCATTTCTGCAATTTTTTTCGCATATTAAAAAATGAAAAGAGGGTATGTCCTAAAATAATAATCAAAGGACCAAAATAAAGAAAGATAAAATAAGGTACAAAATATGAACCCCATAAAAATAAACAAAAATAAATTCTGAAAGTGCTGCACATTCAAATGCCACTACTCTTAGTTTTAGTTTATTTTTGCAAATAAATTTTGTGTAGTTTGTTCAAAATGCCACAAATTCATGATGATCATACAATTCATTCATGCCTTTAAATTTTATGTCATGATAGTTAGTGAATAAAGATCTGACCAAACCATTTAATCTTGGTAGATCAGTAATTAGGTACAGAATAAAAATGACCTCATAAGTTTAATCTAAGCCATTGGAAGATATAAGGTTAGAAATAAGTTAGTTTTCTTATCAAAAGAAAATAAAAGGGTCAACAAGCTCAAATGCACCCAATAAAGGAAATAAAAAATGTTAGGATGAATAAAAGGGTAGGTAGAGTACTTTTTAGAGATTATATAAGCCTCATTATGCTTATCCATTATCAAAAACATTTTATAAATTCCCTTCCCCTTGCAAAAAAACCATTTCCTTCTTCATTTCCCCTTACCTAGCCCTTTTCCCCTTTAAAAATATTCCTCCCATTGCTAAAACCCTACCCCCTTAATAAAACTTCGCATTTTTCATTAAACATGAAAACCCACTTTTCAATAGTTTAATGAGTGAAATATATTTCGCGTGCCACTTTGAATTAACCATCCCATTTAATATATTTCTTGACCCACTTCATCTAACCCCTCTGCATATATATTTACCTGACCCCACCTCGTTTCCACAACTCTATCAACCGTTTGATCATCACAGTCCAGATCAAATGCATCACAATGAATTTCACACCCCCCAACGTCCGATGTTTAAAATCAAGTGGCAGGAGGGGGGGGTGGGTGGGTGTGTGAAATAGGTGGTTTTGTCCACCTGCCCCCCCTGCCATGTGTCACCACCATTTTTTATCGCACCCACACACCCCCCCCCCCCCCCCCCATTCCCAAAATACTTACCACTCCGTGGGCATAGGATAAACGACCCAACCATCCTTATGTGTGTGATAAACTACCCAACCATCCTTATGCATGTGATAAAACACACAACTTTCAAAAACATAAAACCCCGCTTTCCTATTTGTTTTCCTACCATTGTTGACTCCCGAAAGGACTAAAGTGCCCATTGCTGAACTAATTAAAGCCCCTGCTACCGCCTGGACCCCTTCCATGACAAAAGCGCCATTACTCTAGGTAACTCTGAGTACCCACCACTATCAGTCAAGCTTATTAATTCAATAATTGAACGAAATAGATGGCTTCTGAAAGCTTCCTAACTGTAAACCATTTTCAACCACCCCTATTTGATGTTGACCACACTCCTTTGGCTAATAAAGAATTTAAAATAAATGACACTGTGACTGATAGCAACCTTCTGGAGCTTCATTGTTGGAGCCATGAAAAATTTACTAATCAGGTGGATGATATTCATCTGTGGGAATATAACCTACCCAAATACACATTTGCACATACCTACCAATTCCTTGAAGTCATCAGACTATGCCAACTCAACTACTTTCCAAATGAAAGAGCCATAGTCACCCCTAACCAATAAATCCTGATTAAAATCACAGCTCAATCCATTAATCAAATGCTGCAAATTCAATCACAACCATAGGGAGCACCTTTCTCCACTGAAACACTTACTAAGCTTTACCTAACACTATATTTCCCTAAAAGGTATCAAATCTTTTAGAATTTCCTCCATGAATAAAATCAATTTCTGAAGAAAAACCCACCGTACTCTGCTACCATGTTCCCATAAATAAAAAAACAGATTCTGACCTTGCTATCCTGTATTTTAGGATATTTCACTGATGAGCATGTAGATGAATCCATGTTATTTTTCCTCTCTATCTTTTTCCCAGGTCAACCTCTAGCTATAACTTTCAACTTTTCCCAATACCTAGTAGATGCTATGCATGATCAACTGACCAAATTCCTAGAAGAAGGAGTGTTCAAATAATCCTTAGTGTTGTTTCATTTGTACATATATTTTCAATCGGAAAGGTTTACAGTCAACCTAGAAAAGCTGGACACAGAGGGTAATCCCCAGTCTGTAATATTTTGGAAATCCTTGTCAGAAAGGATTCCAATGAATTTACTTTCAAAGAATTTATTTATTCTTTTGTATACCGAGTGGTTAACATGCTCAACAATAACATTCAGACCAAAATCAGTGATGAAATCAGAAAAGTTATACAGTTTTTTGACCAGAGAAAGATAAGAGACTGGTATTTATACCAGAATCACACAGAAATCAAAGTGTATGGAAGCCCACTAATCCCTTGCAATCTTCCCAAATACCTCCCAATGAGGATATTTTCATTAGAGTACATCAGTTAGATTTTGAATTCTAATGAGATAAACTTCCTTTCAGCCAAGAAGAAAACTCAATTCAAGATAAAAGGTCAATTAGGACCCTTTGTATGAAACAGTAGGAATGGAGGAAAGGATGTAGACATATGCCTACAAGAGTTAAATCTCATTGAAAGTTTAAAATGGTCATATGACCCCTTGGGCATCATAAAAAGATTGAGAATTAAGTTTAAAATCACCGCTTCCATCCATGAATCTAAGCATGATATTGAGAAATATTCCAACCAGTCAGAGTGGTTGGAAAACACTCTAAGTGATGTGGAGGAGAACCTTGATACTAGTTCCATCCTGCTTACTCCAAATCCATAGGATGGAAATTCAAAAAGGTTCGGAGAAGAAAGTTCATACTCAGCAGATACATCTGCTAATAAATTCAAGCTTATGTACAAGAAGAAAACAAAGCTGAACCCAGTAATAGAGCAAGAAGAAATAGTTGAAACAGAGACAAAAATTGTTATCAGGGATGATGCATCTACACCACATACAGAAGAAACACCTCTGCCATCCTTCCAGGGAAGAAATCATTCAGAAGTAGAATAGTGTAGAGATTTCAACATCTAGTAAGCCAGTTGAGAAGGGAAAGGACATCATGGAGAAATATAAAGAGATTAAAATTATTAATGAAGCACTAAAGGCTGTTACATATGCAAAATACTAGAAGAAAACTCCTAGTTATCAGAGTAGTTTGCTTTCAGGTTTTGACCTCAGGACAAAGACAATGCAAATGAAATTCTTACAGTTGAAGGTACAGGCACAAAAAAATTCAATAGACTATACTAAAACCAGCTTTCAAGTTCCTGGCATGGATGTGCATCCAATTGACCAAATTGAATTCCATAAGCAGGTAGGGGAGATGATATATTCTACCATGACACATACAGCTCTAAGTGTGAACAAGTTGCATAACTCCCTGGAAAATGTAAAATCACAGTTAAAGCTAGAGAAATCCTCATAACAAGTAAAATAAAAGAAAATTAAGTCACTGGAAGAGTTGGTAATTGAAATTGGCTACAATCCAACTAACATCAAGGCATCAAAATAAATTATAAAGAATAAAAATGCAGACATAGCAGCACTAAAGAAATAACTAAAGCTACCAACTACTAAGCATCCACAGACGAAGGAGGTTATGGAGACAAACAATCAAAAGGATGAGATGATGAATTTAATCATGCAGTTGATAGTTCAACTAAAGGAAATGGAGACAGAGATGGATAAGCTTGTAAAGGAAAACCAAGCTAGCATGGAAGCATTTCCCATTACTGCTATTCCCATAGTATCTACATCAACATCAATATCCACATCAGCACTGTCATCTACATCAGTAACATCATCATCAATGCCAATAGCCCATCCCACTGATGACACCAAAAAACTAATAAAATAAATGGAAGATATGTGCATTGAGAATACAGAAATCAATAAGCTCCAGGAATAGGTAAAGAGCTTAGAAAATGAAAAGAAATTAGCAGAAAGAACACATCAAACTGAAGCACACGAATTTAGTAGACTCAATAATATAAACCACCATCTAGAGAAAGATTTGTCATTGATAGATGCTTTAGCCCAAGCTAAGCATCGATTATGGGCCAATATTATTAACTCTCGTAATGATATTTTTCCCTCTACATAGATTATATTTGAACATAATGACTTGGTGAATTAAGTTGGTGAGGCAATTCAGAAAGTAAAATCTAATCTTGGAAATGAACCACAGGAAGGCTCTGAACTGATAAAAAACCTGAATTATAAAAATAAATATGAATTGGAAGAACTTGAGATAGAGGACAGAACATAAACTACATTAGAAGTGAAAAAAGTGATTTCCAAAAGAAATCTAATGTTGCATCTTGAGGAAAAATGTCAAGTCTTGGAACTGGCAATAAATAAAATTTTCAACAAATTTGATATATGGGGATAGAAGGGTCTTCCTAGTCCTTTGGTAATAAATGATAAACTCATTAGGCATGAGGATTATGTCAAGAATTTGAGGGAGGTAGCCAAAGAAAATTCTCATATTTACTCAACGAAGGGCACTCCCACAGGCAAGGTCTCCCTCCAAACTCTCGAGAACTTCTTTTACCTTCAGCATGAGATAAATCATGTTTTTGTAAATAAGCCTACTTTTTCCAAATATTTTGAAGCAAACGAGATACCAAAGGATGATAAAAATAAAAATCCCAGATGAGGAAACGTGTGAGAAGTGGTATGATTTATCATAAAAGGTAAAAGAGAAAACAAATGAAAGGACATCTAGATAACAACAAGAAAAGAAACAGGTCCAGATATCAGTCAGTTGAAAGGTGTCTCTATTTTTTTCTATAAAGATATTTTTCTTTCCTAAAATAAATCCTGGTGAGTTGACATGATATTTTTTGTAAACCTTTTTGTATCAATAATTCATCATTTTAAGTATCAAGGATCGGTCAAGTGTGGATTTCTGAATACTTCAGTAGTTGACTGATCTTTCGCCAAAGGGTTATTGTACCAATTTTCAGTCGACAGTCTGAACAAGTAATAAAGAGACTTCATTACAGGATTCATGTGTTGAGCTATCCCAGTGAAGTATAAATTAAAATTTTTCATGTTCTATTTCAAAGTATTCCATAAACTTTTATGTGTTCTAAATTTGAATGTTATAACAGGAAAATTATTGCAGAATTTCTTTAAATAATTCCACTCTTCTTTTAACTGTTATACATTTTTTATGTTTTCTTCTGATATCTGGTTTAGGTAATTCTTAATTTCTCTCTAATCCCGATTGACCTCTTTACCCTTCTTCATTATCTGGTTTAAGGAATCCTTAATTTCTTCTTGATCTCGATTGAAAAATCACTTCACCATTCAACCTTGAGATTTGATATTTCTCACCTACTTTTCCTTGTAACACTTTCTTTATAATTTGGTTTTGTTCTGTTTCAAATTATATTTGTCTCCATAACCCAATGGAAAATGGAAAAAAACCTACTCATGTAAATCATTAATTCCACCAACCAACCAAAATCAAACAAAAACCAACCCAACCACACATACATAACTAGCCTAATATCAATTGATTAAAACAAAGTTAAATCATATAGACATAGCCCTCTTTGAGTTTAGGAAGGCTAGATCCTAAGATCCAAAGTATGTTTGTAGTTACCTTTGGTATTTTGGTTTAAACGATTAGAACAACCTTTGGAAATATTCAGAGTGATAACATATTGACGACCATACTGGGAAAACCAGTCCCTAGTTTAAACAAATATTAAAAGAAATAATTTTCCTCATTTTTTGCATTAAGGTTTTAAAAGGTTGTTTTAATTTATCATAGTAAGTTAAAATTATGGCTTCTAAAAGAAAATATTATATAAGAGCTCATCTTGATCCACAATCTGCTACAATTGTTGATGATTCTGACAGAATTTTAAGAAAACCTAAAAAAGTAGAGAGTCTAGCAAGCAGTGGTGAGTTAATCAAAGAAAATTCACTTCCTAAGGAGTTATTAAGTATACTGGATATTAAATTTGATTTATCATTTGAGCATTGTTTATTCCGTACTAAATCTGAAAACTCGGTCCATGATACTGTAATAGACCCTAATTTTATTCAATTTATTGAATCCAAGAAGGATACTATACAACTTGATTTAGATCAACAGGTTCTAAATACTTTTGACAAACTTGATGCTTTGACTTCAACATTGATAAAAGATGTTAGGGTCCTATAATAATAGGATTCATAATTTTTAATTGATTTTGTTAATATCTTGTAATATTGTACATACCTTTGCTTTTTGCAAATGTTTCCCGATATTAAAAAATGAAAAGAGGGAAAGTCCTAAAAGAACAATCAAAGGACTAAAAGAAACAAGAACAAAAAAATAATACCAAATATAAACCCCATAAAAAAGAGATAAAAGTATATCATGAAAGTGTTGCACATTCAAATGCCACTACTTTAGTTTACTTTATGCAAATAAAATTTTGTGTAGCTTGTCAAAAATGCCACAATCCATGATGATCATATAGTTTAATCTTGATTATTCATGCTTTAAATTTCATGCTGGTAGTTAGAGAATAAAATATCTAGCCAAACTGTTTAATATTGGCAGATCAGTAGTTAAGTAGAGAAATAAACGAGCTCATTAGTTTAGTTTGAGTCGTTGGATGTCATAAGGTAAGGATTAGATAGTTTTCTTATTAAAAATAAAATAAAGGGTCAACAACCTCAAATGCGCCCAATAAGGAAATTAAAATGTTAGGATAAAGAAGGGTATATATATTACTTTCACAGGCACCAGAAGGCATCAAATTGGTTTGTTTCTTATTAATAATATCCTACTAATTTCCCCTTCTTAAATTCCAGAAAACCCCTTCCCTATTTATTTTCCCATTTCTAATATCAATTTTCTCTTTTATAAATCATTCTCCCTTATAAAATATCCCTTTCCCCTCATTTTAAATCATTTTCCCTTACTAACTCCGCCTTTGTCCCTAGTTGAAACCCCTTTACCTAGTTTCCCTTTTTTCAAATTCCCCTTTTCAAATAAACATGTAAAAACCCACTTATCCTAAGTTAAATGTTTTAAAATGTTGGGCCCTATTGTTAAATCCTTCCCCGACATTCTTCTAAAACACCTTTTCTTCGTGTATTTTAAATACCAACCTCTCTTTCAATTCACTTAACTTATCCTCATAAAGCATTTCTAATATGTAGTTTAAATCTATGCTAACTCTTCCAGTATTATATTAATTCCCCATTTAAATACATAAATCCTAAACACCCACTAAATTAAACCTTCACACCATATATTATATCCCACTTTAATGCTAATTCCCTTATACATATTTTAGAACCTTTTATCATATTTTACCCTATAGTTTAATTATCCCCTGTTATAAATATCTTGACCCTTTTTTTTAAAACATATAGTTTATACATTTAACCCCTTCACATATATTCGGTTCTTGGTCCCACCTTATAAACTCACCAATCCTAACCTCCGTCCAATCTCCTTGGATAATATCCAATGACCCCAAAGCCATCTCCCAATTCCTGATAGCCTGAAGTTTAAAATCAAAAAAAGATGTGAAATGGGTGGTTCTCCCAATTCCTCCTCCTTACACGCAACGATCCCTCGCTTTATCACAATCATTAAACATAAACCGCCCAACTACTTTTCGTGATGTGATAAACGACTTACCTGTCCACCCTGCGATATGTTAAAACCAATTGTCTATTTGTCTACTATGCGATAAAAAATCCCGAACCACTGTGGTAACACCTGGACCATTTATGAAAAACATACCCACTCTGCTCTGTGGTAAACTACTACAACCACGCGTCAATGCGTTAAATCCATTCGAGGTTCAAAACTCATCTCTATCTTTATTCTCATAACTCTGTAAAATTGCGAAAAAGCCCCTGCTATGGCTAGAACTCTTTTCACTGAATTCCCTATTCCATTAAGCCATTATTTTCTTCCCTTCAGGCCTCTGTTTTATTAACTGTTTTTTTTTTTTTTTTTTCAGGTATATCAACACACCAAGAAATCTGATAAACAGTTGATACTAGTTCAAATTGTTTAAAACAAATTATTGGGATTTAAGGAGAAGTTTCATACACAGAAGGAGAATCAAGTTAAAACTAGAAATAAAGTAGAGAAAGGATAATTTACACAGTAAATTGGTTTTATCAGATTAAAAAAATATACAACACCAACACAACGAAATATTGTTACAAAGTACTTTTCAAAGGAACATTCCATATTTTTCATGTGTCTTTAGTAAAAAATCATTTTTACTAAAAACAAAGAAGCATGAGAAGTTGAAAGATTTACTATGAAAGTAAAAATTAAAACAGGTGAAAAGATACAATTAAAGGTAAAAAATAGAGTTTACAGAACAGTTAAAGTGGATGCATATGAAAGACAAGTCAAAGGAAGAAGACAACATAAGAAATAAACCAGCATGAGAGAAACCAACAGATAAACAAACAATCAAAAAATTAGTGCTAGCTTTCAATCAATTGAAAGGTGTCACTACCTTTTAGCCTCGAGATATTTTATTTCCAGGAATAATTCCTAAAATAGTTTAGGATATTTTGTATTATTTTTTTATAATAATTCTTCAATATTTGAAGTATTAATGGGTGGATTGTGGATTGCTAAACATTTCTATAGTTTGCATTGATCTAAAACCTGAGGGTTGATTGTACCATTTCAAGTCAGAAGACTGGATTGAGAAATAAAGCATCATATTATAGGATTCATGTGTTGAGCCACTTCAGTGAAGTAGTTTCACTTTTTCTATTGTTAATTTTCTGAAGTTTTTTCACATGCTTGCATGTTTTCTAAATCAAATATTATAACAGGAATATTATTGCAGAAACTTTTTAAGTGCACTCTGTTCTGAATTGTTATATATTTTGATGTTTTCTATTGATATCTAGATTAGAGAATTCTTCATTTCTCCCTAGTTTCGATTGATCTCTGTCTTTTCCTTCACTATCCAGATCTGAGAATCCTTAATTTCTCTCTCATCCTGATTGATGTAGGTTTTAACCCTGTACAGAAATTATCTGCAAAAAAATCTTAAAAACATAAAAAAAACAATAGCTAGAGTATAAAACATAAAACATATATACACAGAAATTTTCCTTGGATCCCAAATTGGGATGACCAGCTTGATTTTTCAGTATATTCCTTTTAGTGTTACAACACATATATATACATGCCGAAGCATATATAAACCCCAATTCATTAACCCTGGATTAGAACATAACTGTATTTCCCTTGACCGGATCTACAAAATACTAGGGACCGAAAACCATCATGCCCCAAAACCATGTGCAAAACCATGCACAAAACCATGGGCAGGTCTGCCCGTTGGAAAATAAGGCCCAAATTTTTTTTCCCAGGACACTGCCCCAGACCCCAATAGGGGGGGCTGCCACCCCCCATTTGACCCCCCTGCTGAGCCTGATGCAACGTACAAGGGGAGCTATCGTCCCCCACTGTGGCCCCCTTGCCCTTGACTAGTCATGGAAAGAATATAACACATACCCAACAATTGAAATCATTTCATCATCCAGCCTAAATATCTAAATTTACTCAGCTACCTTGCCGTGTGAACATTTCCTTTAGAAATTGATTTTGATCTGTTGCTTGATACATTGACTCCATGCCCCAATGGAAAATAGACCAGCATCTATCCATATGAACTAGTGATTCCATCACCAAACCAAATCAAAATTAGAACCAATCAATCTCACCAAAACTAGCCTAAAATCAACTAAAAACAACAAAGTTAAATCATAAAGAGAGAGCCCTCTCTGAGCATTAGGAAGGCTAGATCCTAAGCTTAAAAGTAGGTTTGTGGTTACCTCGATAAATTATTTCTTTAACCATGAGAGATTACCGAGTGATAACATATTGGCGACTCAACTAGGGAGTGAAATATATTCTTCAAAAAGATTACATAAAATTTCAAATCTGATCTATGATGGTGGATAGTGATCCGACAGACAAAGTTTAAAATCATCCACCTGTCGACTCCACATCAATTTCAATTTCAAAATCAAGACTCGATTGGAGGAGTGAACCTAGACGAACATCAGGGAAAATCAGGTTTCTAAGTTGGATTATACTACAAGACATCCTATTCTCTCTCATCAAAAAGGTTTTTCGATGTATATTTTATTTTAGCGAAGATATTAGATTAATCTTTAACTACTTTCCTTTGGACATTGTAAATATTAATTCTCTTGATTCCTTTAAGTAGCTTTCTTCTAAATATTATGATGATCCTTTTCCAATTGATAAGCCTCAAGTAATCAAGACTGATCTGACAATCCCTGTACATATTCTTGTACCTTATAAAGTTCCTGATAGATATAAGTCACTCATCTTACCTCCTACACTCCATGATTTCTCTGATAATTACTACAAAAATCTCCCCATGTTTGACGGAGCAAATAGTAACATCACTGCTAAAAAACAAGTTCAATGTTTTGAGAATTCTCTAAACCTATTCGAGATTGATGAAGATGATGTTAGTATCAAAATTTTTTCTCTTTCTTTGTAGACTAAATTGAAGAGTTGGTTTAAAAGCCTACCTATTTCAAGCATCTCAAATTTCCAATAGTTGGTCAAAGTTTTCCTTGAAGAATGGACAATAAAATTTAATATTTTCATAATCATAAAGGAACAAAATCAACTGAAAAGACACCCAAATGAGACAATGCAACAGTTTTATGACAGATTTAATCAGGTTTATTTTTCAATGCCATCAAATATCATACCTCCTCCTGGTTCAGTTCTCTTGCATTATCCAAAAGCACTTTATCCAGAAATAGAATTTTAGCTAAGAGAAAGGAATCCAACAACACTTGAACAGATGTAAAATATTGCAATAGATGTAGAATTTAATCTTCTAATTAGAAGGAAAAAGCTAAAAGCAGAAGAAAAGAAAAACAACATTGTAGAGCCCTTGAGATCTTCAGAAGTAAAACTTCACATTTTGGCAAGTAAAATAGAGGAAATGATGCAAAGAATCACCATGAAAGACGGATTTTTTATTCAAGATCACCATGACCCACTTATTGCAGAAAAATAAGAGGTTGTTGGTCATAAACATTTTCCTGCTAATTCCAACTACCATATATTAGAAAGTGGTTTTATAGATCAATATTTTAATGTGCAATCTACTGATCTAATGTGTATGTTTGATGACATTCCTTCTTTTGATGAATTTCCCGGGTATGATCAATATGATGATAATTATGATCTCCAAATTCAAGCTAACTTTACAGAACAAGAAAAAGATAGTTTGTGGGATGATGAAAGTTAGTTTCAACAGCTAGAATACAGTGATAAAAAATTACAGATCAACTATGAGAGTGAAGAAGAAAGTGCATAAAATTTTGAGATAATTTGAGGATGTTTTCCTCTTTGTTTTTCTTCATTTCAGTTCATCAAAGACAACTTTCAAGTAATAAAAAATCAATAGTCTTTAGATATTGTTATTGATGACAAAGAAGACAATCATACTTTTGATCAGGATTCTTTAGTTTCAAATTTACATTTATCAAATTCCATTAAAATACCTGATCAAATGACACAGGAAAGTTCTATACCATTGTGTATTCAACCATTTCATTTTTTAAAAGAAAATTCTCATGATGTTTCTAAGTATGAGTAACCTTCATAAATCTAAGAAGTCTCATTGAAATCCATATCCAATAGATTACAACCATATTTACAAGCTTTTCATGATCCAATAGAAAATATGTTGGATAATGAATGCATTCAAAGCCTTTCTCATTTATTGACTATGAGATTCAGAATCAAGATGATAAAAGTTGTCTGATACAAAAAATTTTATCAGTAGAAATATCATCACAAAGCTTATTCAAAAAATATCATCACAAACATTAAATTTGCAGAGAAATAATAGTTTAGTTTCATGGTATGGAGGCCATCTAGAACAGATGTATCATTGCTTGGATCAGTTTAACATCTCTACATACACCTTTGAAGATCCTTTTGAATAGTTTTTAGAGTCAACAAAGGAAATTGAGTATTTCCTTATCTTCACATCTGTTGACAAGTTTCGAATGATTCGCAGAACTTTAGTTTTGATCACAAACAAGAAAATGTAGAAAAATACATCAATATATATAATTCTTTAATGGTTGCATTGGTTGTTTCATTTTACCTAGCCAGTAGTTGGACAACTAATTAGAGTAAGTAGGTGGAATTTTAGTTGGATTTTATTTCCAACACCAAATTTGTTTCATTTTCAGTTTTCAGTTTTCAGCATGTGTTGAAATAATTCATTAGGATTTAAAGCCAAGGAGAGGACCCTAAGATCTGGATGATATAGTAGTTTGGTTTAAACGTTGTAGAACCTTTTAGTTTCAGATCCGATTTCACTTTGTAGAGAAGGTTTGAAATTAGTTCAAGATTTGTAGTCATGAAAGTTATACAACAAATCATGTACAAGCTTGTAAGCTTGTGTTGGAATAAATGCGGAAATTCGATAAGTATTCCGAGCTAATTTGAGAACTTTTAATTTTTCTTTCTTAAAACCATATGCTACTTTATTGAATCCAACTTGTATATCCAGAGATCTTATTATTCCTTTACTTAGATCATTGCATCATTCATTCATCAGATGTTTAGTAAGCAGCATGAACAAAAATAACAGAACAAACCATCAAACATAAGCAACACATATGAACACCAGTGTTTAAGGTGGAAACCCAATTCGGGAGAAAACCATTGCTGATGTTATCTCAGTCTTCAATATTTATTATAAAGAAAACTTCTTACAATTTTGTACTGGCACAGACTTATACCAGCATGCAGGAACCAACCTGTAGAAGGCTACAACCTTCTCTCGTTCTCCAGTCAATGCTGGAAGGGAGCTCCAACCCCCTGATTTAACACTAGCTTCTACTGGCAGCAATCTTCCACTTCTCATACTGAAGGCTTCAACCCCCAGATTCACCAAATTTCTTCAATTTGTACATCAAACTGGCAGCACGTCTTCATCATTTCTTTTACAGATCTTCCTAGAGATTCATCATTTCTAGATCTAGAGATCTTGAACCTTCATCAAATCCACAAGTGCATCGTAGATTTAGATCTATCAGAGTTCAATCATGCAGATATCTCTTAAAGAGATTTATTCATTATCAATTCCTCTGCACCTTCCCATGAATCAAAAATGCGCTTCTCCTTATATAGTTTTGCCTTTATTAATACCATGAGTCAATACCACCAAACCTCTGATGGTATTCCTTGGACGTGATCAAATAGATAATCTAGTGGTGTCTATCGGAGCCCCAAACAACTTCTCATTAGCCATTAGATAATTAATCTATGGCTTTTTAACATCTCAATCTGAGATTGAGATATTAATCCAAATTTCTCCTTTAGTAATGACCCTCATATGTCGACCCCCAGGTTTATTCATTCCACCAACTTTGGAATAATATTAAAAGTGATGGCCCAATCGCTTTTTATTATAATTTATATTTAATTTAAACAATCCTTGGTTAAACCCGAAAACATTAATTTGAATAGTCCTAATCAATATAATTTAGGTTGGGCCCACATATACAGTCAACAACCCAATCACATATTCGCACCGTATCATGATAATCCATCGTGCACCTTCCTCATACGTCCATCATCCGATGGTTCTCCTCCAGATCGACGACGCATGACAATATCGCGCGGCTTCCTTGGTTGATCATTAATGCACGATGGCACATAGTGATGGCGGTTTTGCAAATTCGTTCAGGGACGCGTGTCGCTCGTTCTATGGAATCGCTCCCCCCTCCTCAAATACTGCTCACCGTGCAAAGGTGGTGTGATAAAAACCAGAAACCACCTTTACTTTTCCTCCTTCGTGGTTCTGCACCTTCACTCAAGGTTCCGTCTGCCTTTATTCTGTCATCGCTCCATTTCTCCATGAAGGCATAACCCTGTTTTAATTTTTCTTCCTCCGCGCGATTATGTTAATGTAACTCAGGTTATATATATATATATATATATATATATATATGTAAAACATGCTCTACGATCATGTGTCCATTCAATTGCATTCTTCAGCAAGCAGGTTAACCCTATCGAATCCACCATACAAAATTACATCCTTTACCGATTTGCTAGCTCGTGATTTTTACAGAAATCGAATCCATCAGCCCTTTATGCAGATTTACTCAGCCATACTTAATACATATTGTGAAGAGACCAGAACCCTCTAATTTTAGAGGTTTGTCAGGATGTATGAATACACCGAACTTATTCACACATGATTTAAATCCACAGGGACTCAAATATCCTTCCTACTGAATTCAATCAAGAATATATAATTCACATAGAATTTAGCAGCAATCCCTCATCATTATATACAAATGTAACCATTTACTAGTACATTCACTTATTATTCTCAATTGGCCAGATTTTCTATTCGATGGCCTCTTTCTCTGTCTCTGGACAACTTTGTTTCAATTCACTGCTTGTCTCTATTCCCTGGTAAATCTTGCTCTTTGTCAATACACTCTTCGTCTTGTTTCTCTCTGTGACCTTTGTTCTCAACTACTTTGCTTTTATCTTTTCCTAGTTACTGTTTCAGATGCTCCTTCTTTGCCAATTCCTTTGCCATCAATGACAACATTTCCAACAATATCCCCCTTTGGCATTGATGGAAATACTCTTCCTCTGTTTGTCTTATAGAAGCCCTTCTTGGCTTTTCCTCCCCCTTTGAAATCAATGGCAAAGGGTTGATCAATGTCCTTTGTACCGACAATACCATGCTCCCCCTGAGATCATGCTGCATCTTCAAACATAATATTCAATGAAATAATAGAAATGACTTATACAAACAAGATAAAAAATTCTCAAACATGAGATCAGACTACAACAAATAATTATAATGCCAACAATGCATCCTTTCCACATGACCAATGCTTCCCCTTAACGCATACGCAACTGTCCTGCGAGAAATATGCCTCTTTTGTATTTAAGTAGATTTAATCTTTTGCATGGCAGAGACTACTCCCAGCTTTTGTCTGCGATATTCAAACGCTTCTCTGGGTAGAGGTTTGGTAAATATATCAGCGACTTGTTCTTTGGAGGGAACATACTCCAGCTTCACCTTTTTCTCAAGCACTTGTTCACGTAAGAAGTGATACTTGATGGGAATGTGTTTGGTCTTGGAATGCATAACAAGATTTTTTGAGATACTGATGGCACTTGTATTATCACACATAATGGAGATAGGAGGTGAAAATTTGATTTGAATGTCTTGTAAGGTTTGCATCATCCAAAGAAGTTGAGTGCAACATGATGCGGCGGCCACATATTCTGCTTCTGCTATAGATAAGGCAATAGAGCTTTGCTTCTTGTTGAACCAAGATACTAACCGGGGCCCCATATAGAATGCACCACCACTAGTGCTTTTCTGATCATCAACATTTCCATCCCAATCTACATCAGTGTAAGCATGAAGAGTGAGATCAACATTCTTTGGATACCATAGTCCAAAGTCTTGAGTTCCTTGTAGATATTTGAATATTCTTTTGACAGCCTGAAGGTGAGACTCTTTTGGATTAGCTTGGAATCATCCAACAATTCCAACTGCATGCATAATGTCTGGTCTAGTCCTAGTGAGATAAAGTAGACTTCCTATCATATATTTATATTCTGGTTGATTCACTGTGGGAGAATCATCATGAGAACTGATATTACATCCGGTTACCATTGGTGTACTTACAAGTTTGCACTCTTCCATGCCATACTTCTTCATAATTTGCTTAAGATATTTTGTTTGTGATAAGAATATGCCATCTGTTGCTTGTTGCACTTGCAAGCCAAGAAAGAATGTTAGTTCCCCAAGTAAAGACATTTCAAATTCTTGCTGCATATCAGAAGAAATTTTTTGACTCATAGACTCTTCATTACTTCCAAAAATGATATCATAAACATATACAACCACAATCAATAGTTTATTATTTTCAGTTTTTGTGTATAAGTTGCTATCAACAGACCCCTTAGAAAATCCTTGTTGATGAAGATATTTGTCAAGACGATAGTACCATGCCCTTGGAGCTTGTTTGAGACCATATAGAGCCTTTTTAAGTCTACAAACAAGTTTTTCATCATTTCCCAAAATGAATCCTTCTGGTTGTTCTATATAAATTTCTTCTTCTAGATCACCATTGAGAAAAGCAGATTTAACATCCATTTGATAAACTTTGATTTGCTGGAAGCTTGAAAAAGCAAGAAACATTCTTATGGCTTCAAGTCTAGCTACAAGAGCAAAAGTTTCTTCAAAGTATATACCTTCTTGTTGAGCATACCCCTTGCAAACAAGTCTAGCTTTATTTCTTATAACATCCCCATTCTCATTTAACTTGTTTTTGAATATCCATTTAGTTCCAATGAAATTTTTGTCATGAGGTCTTGGTACTAATTCCCAAGTGTGATTCTTTTCAATTTGATCAAGCTCTTCATTCATGGCTTGAATCCAACATTCATCTTTGCTGGCTTGATTGACATTTTGTGGTTCAATAGTGGATAGAAATTCCAGGTAACTAGAAGATCCCACAAGAGTCCTTCTTGTTTGTACACCTGATCCCTTTTCTCCCAAAATTTGAGATTCTGGATGATTCTTTTGAAAATATCTGGATGGAGCTTTTTCAGATAGATCATCTTCGGGTTCTTCATTGGGTTCACTGTCTATATCATTCCTATTTGATGTAGAAGGATATATGTCATCATCATCTTCATTTGTTGTTTGTTTTTCTTCTTTTGGAGCTGCAGGAGACTCATCAATAACAACATCTATACATTCAAAAATCTTCCAAAGTCTTTTATTGTAACATTTATATGCCCTACTCCTAGAGGAGTAACCAAGAAATATTCCTTGATCTGCTCTGGGTTCAAACTTGCCAAGTTTTTCATCATTATTTTTGATAAAGCACTTGCTCCCAAAAACTCTAAAGTGCTTCACAGTGGGAGGATTGCCATACCATAGTTCATATGGAGTTTTATCACTATTTACACGAACATGTGCCTTGTTAAGAATATTTACCGCTGTATGTGCTGCTTCTCCCCAAAATGTGTCAGGTGTTCCGGAATCATCAAGCATAGCTCTAGCCATTTGTTGAACTGTTCTATTCATTCTTTCTGCTACGCCATTTTGTTGTGGAGTGCCAGCTACAGAAAAATGTCTTTTTATGCCATGTTGTTCACAAAATTCAAGGAATTCATCTGATGTATATTCTCCTCCTCGATCAGATCTAAGACACTTGATTTTTAGATCTAATTCATTTTCAACCATTGCTTTGAAGATCTGAAATTTCTCAAATGCTTCATATTTGTGTTTAATCAACCCAATCCAACACATTCTAGAGAAATCATCAATAAATAAGATATAGTATTTTTCACCACGTGGTGAATTTTTCTTCACAGGTCCACATATGTCAGTATGAATGAGTTCAAGAGGCTTACTTGATGATCCTTCCTTGGCATTAAATTGTACTCTGGTTTGCTTACCGAATTGGCAAGATTTGCATATGATATTTTCAGGTAGAGTAATATTGGGAAGATCACGAACAACTTTGAGTCTGCTTGATTTGTTGATTTGAGAGAAGCTCAGATGCCCCAACCTTCTATGCCATAGCCAATTTTCTGAAGATTTACTCAAGTAACATTGTTCTTTGCAGTTTTTCAATACATACAGGTTTCTTGGAGTTCTATTTCCTTTTATAATTGTTTTACCTGTATTAAGATCACGTACCACACATTCTTTTGAACTAAAGACAACTTCAGTTCCTTGATCACACATCTGACTTACACTTAACAGGTTATGCTTTAATCCATCCACATACATGACATTATTAGCTTTCACTTTTTCTTTTAGAAAAACAGACCCTTTTCCCTTAATGACAGCAGGAGTATCATTTCCAAATGTAACATTCTTTTCCTTTTCTAGAGCACTATATGCAAGAAGTTTATCTTTGTCACCTATCATGTGTTTTGAGCATCCACTATCAATGTACCATTGATTTTCTTCACCTTCTGCAAATAAAGCTATGCCACAATTTTCAACCTGTAATTCCTTCTTTTTCCACACTTTGGAGTTTGAAGGAAAATTCTCTTTTGGGTGAACTTTGCTCCTGCATTCAGATTCTTCATGACCAAAGTTATTGCAATAAGCACATTCAACTTCATTTTGAAGAGGAGAAAAGTTGTTATATGTATTCTTCTTTGTTCCAATATCAATCCTTTTATTTCTTGCTTCTCTTGTCATGATGGTTTTATATGCAACACATTGAACAGCTTTATGACCAAAATTGTGACATGAGAAACATTGTCCATTGAAGAAGAAATTTTTGCGATTATAAAATATTCTACTTGAATTTACCTGTTGATTGGTGTTTCTTTGAAAGGTACTCCTGTTAATATTCTTTGAATTGAGATGATCATGCTTTATCTGTAAAGATTCTTTATTCCCTTGCTGAGGGGCAGAATGTTGTGTACTTGCTGTAGCTACTTTTAGATAATTTGGTGCTGAAGCCTGAGAATATTCTCCGATATATCCAAGACCTATCTTTAGAAGAGGATAACGTTGTATCTTGATAATCTCATCTAAGGTTTCAAATACTTTAGCAAATCTAAGATTCAAAGTCTTTACTTTCTCAATTTCTTTTCTTAGACTTACTATTTCACATTCTAATTTCTCATTATGTTTCTCCTTTTCTTGAAGCTGGTTTTTCAGAGTCTCTATGGTTACTTTACTTTCTTCTAAGCATATTTTGAGTTGATTGATTTCATCAAAAAAATCATTGTCCTCTAAAGCATCCATAAAAGTATCCTTTTCTTCTCTAGACTCATTTTCAAATGCCATGAGAAGTCTAAGATCTTGTTCACATTCTTCCTCACTGTCTGATAACCCATCACTGTCTTCATGAGTATAGTAACTTTTTCTAGTGCTAAACCGATTCTTATTCCTTCTTGCTACTTCCTTTCCTTTTTCATGTGTTTCTTTGTGGGGACACTTAGCAGCATAATGACCAACTCTTCCACAAGCAAAACATTTGAAAGGAAGCTTACCTCTGAACCGTCCTGTACCAAGTTGGAGTTTCTTTACAAAATTTACCTCATCTTCTTCTGAGATATACCCTGATCCTTCTATCTCTTGTACTTCTTTCCCTTTTGTAGAAGCTCTAAAGATGACTTCTTTGACTTCAGATGGTCCTCCTCTTCTCATTTCACATGCAGTTAGTATGCCATGAAGTTGCACCATAGTAAGATTTTGAAGATCCTGCTTTTCTTCAAGAGCAGAAACTTTTGACTCAAATTTTGCCGTTAGTGATCTTAAAAATTTCTCAACCAAAGTAGATTCGGTTATTGTTTCTCCCAGATTTCTCATACAATTTACAATATCATCAAGACGTAAAAAGAAATTGGCAATGCTCTCCTCATTATGCATTTTTAGATTCTCATATTGAATTCTGAGAGTTTGGAGTTTAGCACTTTTTACCTTTGCATCACCTTCATAACTTAGAATGATTTTGTCCCATATTTCCTTTGTTGTATCCAGCTGCATGACTTTGACAAATTCTGATTCAGTTAAACTTTCCAATAGAGCATTGATAGCCTTTGCGTTTGTTTCATAATTATTTCTTTCCGTTGAATCTGTTGGTACGGCGGCTGGATATTGATATCCTGTTTCAATAATAGCCCATACATATTCTCCCAGAGGCTGTAGATAAGATCTCATCCTTGTTTTCCAGAAGATTAAATTACTTCCATTGAAGAGCGAAGGCCTGATAGAAGCTGTTCCATCTTGATTGCTCATCTTGTTTGATCTTCCTTCTAGCGGCTAAGCCTTTTCAGAAGGACCTGCTCTGATACCAATTGTTGGAATAAATACTGAGAGGGGGGGTGAATCAGTATTTAGAGCTGACTGAGAACTTTTAATTTTTCTTTCTTAAAACCATATGCTACTTTACTGAATCCAACTTGTATATCCAAAGATCTTATTATGCCTTTACTTAGATCATTGCATCATTCATTCATCAGATGTTTAGTACGCAACATGAAAATAAATAACAGAACAAACCATCAAACATAAGCAACACATATGAACACCAATGTTTAAGGTGGAAACCCAATTCGGGAGAAAACCATCGCTGCTGTTATCTCAGTCTTCAATATTTATTATAAAGAAAACTTCTTACAATTTTGTACTAGCACAGACTTATACCAGCACGCAGGCACCAACCTGTAGAAGGCTACAAACTTCTCTCGTTCTCCATTCAATGCTGGAAGTGAGCCCCCAGATTCACCAAATTTATTCAATTTTTACATCAGACTAGCAGCACGTCTTCATCATTTCTTTTACAGATCTTCCTAGAGATTCATCATTTCTAGATCTAGAGATCTTGAACCTTCGTCAAATCCACAAGTGCATCGTAGATTTAGATCTATCATATTTCAATCATGAAGATATCTCTTAAAGAGATTTATTCATTATCAATTCCTCTGCAGCTTCTCATGAATCAAAAATGCGCTTCTCCTTATATAGTTTTTCCTTTATTAATACCATGAGTCAATACCACCAAACTGCTGATGGTATTCCTTCGACATGATCAAATAGATAATCCAGTGGTGTCTATCCGAGCCCCAAACAACTTCTCATTAGCCATTAGATAATTAATCTAAGTCTTTTTAATATCTCAATCTGAGATTGAGATATTAATCCAACCTTCTCCTTTAGTAATAACCCTCATACGTCAACCCCCAGGTTTATTCGTTCCACCAACTTTGGAATAATATTAAAAGTGATGGCCCAATCGCTTTTTATTATAATTTATATTTAATTTAAACAATCCTTGGTTAAACCCGCAAACATTAATTTGAATAGTCCTAATCAATATAATTTAGGCTGGGCCCACATATACAGTCAACAACCCAATCACATATTCGCACTGTATCGTGATTATCCATTGTGCACCTTCCTCATACGTCCATCGTTCGATGGTTCTCCTCCAGATCGACGGCGCAAGACAATATCGCGCGGCTTCCTTGGTCGATCATTAATGCACGATGGAGCCCAGTGATGGCGGTTTTGAAAATTCGTTCAGGGAGGCATGTCGCTCGTTCTATGGAATCACTCCCCCCTCATCAAATACCGCTCACCGTGCAAAGGTGGTGTGATAAAAACCAGAAACCGCTTTTACTGTTCCTCCTTCATGGTTCCGCCCCTTCGCTCAAGGTTCCGTCTGCCTTTATTCCGTCATCGCTCCGTTTCTTCATGAAGGCATACCCCTGTTTTAATTGTTCTTCCTCCGTGCGATTATGTTAATGTAACTCAGGTTATATATATATATATATATATATATATATATATATATATATATATATATATATATATATATATATATATATATATATATATATATATATATATATATATATATATATATATATATATATATATATATATATATATATATATATATATATATATATATATATATATGTATATATATATATATATATACACATGTATATATATATATATATACATGTATATATGTATATATATATATATATAGATATATATATATATATAGATATATATATATATATATATATATATATATATATATACACATGTATATATATATATATATACATGTATATATATATATATATATATATATATATATATGTAAAACATGCTCTGCGATCATGTGTCCATTCAATTGCATTCTTCAGCAAGCAGGTTAACCCTATGAATCCACCATACAGAATTACATCATTTACTGATTTGCTAGCTCGTGCTTTTTACAGAAATCGAATCCATCAGCCCTTTACGCAGATTTACTCACCCATAATTAATACATATTGTGAAGAGACCGGAACCCTCCAATTTTAGAGGTTTGTCAGAATGTATGAATACACCGAACTTATTCACACATGATTTAAATCCACAGGGACTCAAATATCCTTCCTACTGAATTCAATAAAGAATATATAATTCACAAAGAATTTAGCAGGAATCCCTCATCATTATATACAAATGTAACCATTTACTAGTACATTCACTTATTCTTCTCAATTGGCCAGATTTTCTATTCGATGGCCTCTTTCGCTGTCTCTGGACAACTCTGTTTCAATTCACTGCTTGTCTCATTCCTTGGCTGATACATTGCTCTGTAAATGCACTCTTCCTCTATTCTTTTCTGTGACCTTAGTTCTCTACTACTTTGATTTTCTCTTTTCCTAGTTACATTGGATGCTCCTTCTTTGCCAATTCATTTTCCATAAATGACAACATTTCCAACAAGCTTGGGATTGGCCTAATGGATTAGGCTACTAGTCGACAATGTTCTTGACATCTCACAAGGAGATGCCATCCCCAAGTGAAGCCACTGTTAGGGTCCTATAATAATAGGATTGATAATTTTGAATTGAATTTGTTAAGATCTTGTAATATTGTACATACCTTTGCTTTGTGAAAATGTTTTCCAATATTAAAAAATGAAAAGAGGGTAAGTCCTAAAAGAAAAATCAAAGGACTAGAAGAAACAAGAATAAAAAAATAATATCAAATATGAACCCCACCAAAAAGAGATAAAAATTGATCATGAAAGTGTCTCACATTCAAATGCCACTACTTTAGCTTACTTTATGCAAATAAAATTGTGTGCAGCTTGTCAACACTGCCACAATCCATGATGATCATATAATCTAATCTTGATTATTCATGCTTTAAATTTCATGTTGATAGTTAGAGAATAAAAGATCTAGCCAAACTATTTAATCTTGGTAGATCAGTAGTTAGGTAGAAAAATAAACAAGCTCATTGGTTTAATTTGAGTCATTGGATGTCATAAGGTTAGAATTAGATAGTTTTCTTATTAAAAATAAAATAAATGGTCGGAAGCTCAAATGCGCTCAATAAGGAAATGAAAATGTTAGGATAAAGAAGGGTAGATAGATTACTTTCACAGGCACTGGAAGGCATCAAATTGGTTTGTTTCTTATTACTAATATCCTACTAATTGCCCCTTCTTAAATTCTAGAAAACCCCTTCCCTATTCATTTTTTCCTTGATAATATCCATTTTCTCTTTTAAAAATCATTCTCCCTTATAAAATATCCCTTTCCCCTCATTTTAAACCCTTTTCCCTAACTAACTCTGACTTTTTCCCTGGTTGAAACTCCTTTACCTAGTTTCCCTTTTTCAAATTCCCCTTTTAAAATAAACATGTAGAAGCCCACTTATCCTAAGTTAAATGTTTTAAAATGTTGGGTTCCACTGTTAAATCCTTCCCCGACATTCTACTAAACACCTTTTATTAGTGTATTTTAAATACCAACCCTACTTTCAGTTCACTTAACTTATCCTCCTAAATAATTTATAATATGTAGTTTAAATATATGCTAACCCTTCTCGTTTTATATTAATTTCCCATTTAAATATATAAATCCTAAACCCCTACTATATTAAACCTTCACACCATATATTATATCCAACTTTAATGTTAATTCCTGTATACATATTTTACAACCCTTTATCATATTTTACCCTATAGTTTAATTACCCCGCTTTATAAATATCCCGACCCCTTTTTATTTAACATATAGTTTATACATTTAAACCCTTCACATATATTCAGTTCTCGGCCCCACCTTATAAACTTTCCACTCCTAAGCTCCATCCAATCTCCTTGTATCATATCCAACAGCCCCAAAGCCATCTCGCAATCCCCGATAGCCTGAAACTTAAAATCACAAAGAGATGTGAAATGGGTGGTTTTGCCAATTCATCCTCCTTACAAGCGGCGATCCCTCGCTTTATCGAAATACTTAAACATAAGCTGCCCAACTAATTTTCGTGATGTGATAAACCACTTACCTATCCACCATGCGATATGTTAAAACCAATTTTCTGTCTATCCACTCTGTGATAAAAAATCCCGAACCAGTGTGATAACACCCACACCATTTCCAAAAAACATACCCACTCTATTCTATGGTAAACTAATACATCCCCGTGTCAATGCGTTAAAGCCATACGAGTTTCAAAAATCATCTCTATCTTTATTCTCATACCTCTGCGAAATTGTGAAAAAGCCCCTGCTGTGGCTAGAAATCCTTTCACTAAATTCCCTATTCCCTAAAGCCATTATTTTCTTCCTTTCAGGCCTTTGTTTCATTAACTATTGTTTTGTTTTGCAGGTATATCGGAAGACCAAGAAATTTGATAAACAATTGATACTAGTTCAAACTATTCAACCCAAATTCTCGGGATTTAAGCATAAGTTTCATACAGAGAAGGAAAATCAAGTTAAAACCAGAAATACAATAGAGAATGGATAATTTACATAGTACATTGGTTTTATCAGAGTAAAAACATCTACAACACCAACACATCGAAAGATTCTTACAAGATACTCTTCAAAGGAACATTCCGCATTTTTCATGTGTCTTTAGTAAAAACTATTTTTTAGTAAAAACACAGAAGCATGAGAAGTTGAAAGATTTACTATGAAAGTAAAAAGTAAAACAGGTAAACAGATACAGTTAAAGGTCAAAAAAAAAGTTTACAGAATAATCAAAGTGAATGCATATGAAAGACAAGTCAAAAGAAGAAGACAACGCAAGAAATAAACTAGCATGAGATAAACCAACCAATAAATAAACAATCAGAAAATTAGTGTGAGGTTTCAATCAGTTGAAATGTGTCTCTACCCTTTAGCCTCCAGATATTTTATTTCTAGGAATAGTTCCTAAAACATTTAGGATATTTTCTATTATTTTTTGTATAAATACTTAAGTATTCTAAGTATTAACGGGTGGATTGTGGATTTATAAACATTTCTTTAGTTGCATTGATCTGAGACCTGAGGGTTGATTGTGCCACTTCAAGTCAGCAGACTAGATTGAGAAATTAAGCATCATATTACAGGATTCATGTGTTGATCCACTTCAGTGAAATAATTTCACTTGTTCTATTATTATTTTCTGAATTTTTTTCACATACTTGCATTTTTTCTAAATCTAAATATTATAACAAGAATATTATTGCAAAAATTGTTTAAGTGCACTTTGTTCTGAACTGTTATTTTTATGTTTTCTGTTAATATATAGATTAGGGAATTCTTCATTGCTCCCTAGTTTTGATTGACCTTTGTCTTTTCCTTCACTATTCAGATATGATAATCCTTAATTTCTCTCTCATCCCAATTGAAACCATTTCATTATCTAGCCTAAAGATTTGAATTTACTCACCTACCTTGCCCTATGAACATTTCCTTTAGAACTTGATTTTGATCTGTTTCTTAATACATTGACTCCATAGCCCAATGGAAAACAAACCTGCATCTATCCATGTGAACTAGTGATTCGACCACCAAACCAAATCAAAATCAAAAGAAATCAATATCACATAACTCGCTTAAAATAAACTAAAAACAACAAAGTTAAATCATAAAGAGAGAGCCCTCTCTGAGCATTAGGAAGGTTAGATCCTAAGCTTAAAAGTAGGTTTGTGGTTACCTCGGTAAATTCTTTCTTTAACCTTGAGAAATTACTGAGTTATAACAAAAGACATAGATGAAGCCTATGTTCAATAGTGTTGAACTAGCTTCCCTAACTGCTGCTACTCCGAAGCTCGCTACAATATCTTCATAAACTGTAAATGCAACTCCATTTAGTACCACCTCACCTATAATATCCACCACAGTTTATTCCAAAAAAAAATTCATACGTCAGACTCCTATCCAAAGTAAAGTTTCCAGTCCATCTTCAAGCGCCACTGTTGTACCTCCGAGTCAAGCTAAACTCTTACCATGGTAGCTAGATTTTCCCCTTTGGTCTTACATGCACCTTTACATGCTATGCCACAAAATTACCAGAGTAAATTTTTTTAGTTCAATGGTACTAGTCAGTATACTACTCAACAACATGTAGATAGAATGCCATACTTTTTTGAGTTACATGAAATTGATGAGGCTGATGTACAAATGAGATTGCTTGCACAAACACTAGTAGGAGATGTTAAAAATTGATTTAAATATTTACCTGGTGGTCATATTTCTAATTTAGCTGCATTCCACTGATTTTTTATCAGTAGATGGGTAAGAAATATAAATCCTCTCTAGATATTATCTGAATATGAGAACATTAGAAGAGCTCCTAATGAATCTATTCAAGATTACTGTATTAGGTTTAACAAAATTTACAATGCAATTCCACTGAATATCAAACCTCCACCAGACTTAGCCCTAATTAAATTTCCAGATGGTTTTGACACTTATATGTCCTATCAATTAAGATAAAGAAACCCTGAAACTTTAGAATAGATGCAGAGTAATGAAGTTAGTGGAGAAGCTAACTTACTAAATAAAAGAGCCAGGATGAGGAATGAAAGTAGAGTGACCATTAAGGAAGAACCTTCCAATTTGGATGTTAAAATAGATAGTTTAGATAAAAGTGTAAAAAATACCAGTGGATATATCAGAGAAAATGGAAAGAAAAGCTCAGTGGGAAAATTAATAAGGTCCCCAAATTAGAAACCCCAACTTTAGGAAAAATCCTAATATTGGTAAATCAAGAGAAGTAATACCCGATCAATAGATCAGACCACCTTTCCAAGAAAATTATGTTGAAATTTCACAATAGTATGAAGAAGACCAGGACACCCAAATAAACTTGATGGGAATAAACATTGAAGATGGCATTTTTCTTACTCTGGAAGAACAAGAGTTATACATGTTACAACAATTACAATTAGAGTCTAGAGAGTCCTTTAACTACAAACAAGTTTATTACTCTGTTATCTACGAATTTCATAAAGAGTATATCAGTAGAAGAAAAAAAAACATAGAGGTTCCTATTAAGAAATCAATCCAAACCAAAAAATAATAAAACAATAGAAACTCCTATGACCAAAATTCTACAAATTCTCCCTAGAGAAAATCAGAAAGCTTCCACCCCAAAGATTGTAGACATCACATCAATTGCTACTCAAACCATTCCAGACAAGGAATTTGAAACAAAACAATTGACACACAAAATGAACTACCAAGTGTTAATAAAGAAGACAAAACCACACAAACCAAGATTGGTAAAAATGAAATGATTAAATTAGACAAAAATAAAATGCCATTCAATATCAAAATTGAGATAGAAAAATTGAAAATACCAGTTCCTTTAAAAAAGATGGTGAAAAATGATTCATACAAGGCACAAATTACTGAAACATTAAGCATAACTGAAGCTGAAGATGTTGTCAACCTCAATGATCATCAACCTCAGTTATTATTTGGTCCTGAAGTAGATGGAAAACATCAACAAGGGGGTGTCCCTCCATTCTATATTAGCTTAAACATTCATGATAAAATATTACATAATGCTATGTTGGATTCAGGAGCATCTCATAACTTAATGCCTAAAGAAGTCATGGAAAAATTAAACTTAAATATCACCAGACCCTACAAGGACCTTTTCTCCTTTTATTCTAGTCAAGTCAGATTCCTTGTCCTAATCAAAGATATGTTTGTAACTCTAGTCCAGTTCCAAACAAAGAGTATTTTTATGGACATATTAGTTGTTGATATCCCTCCCAAATATGGTATGTTATTATCTTGATCACGGGGAGAAAAATTCTGGGGATCACTACAATTAGACATCTCATATGCTACCATTTCTGTGTTTGGTCAGCAAAGGAAGCTATATAGAGAAAATTTGATGAAATACATGGTAAGTAGTTCAGAAATACCACAAAATTTCCCTATATATTCCATGCTTTCTGATCTAGACTCATTTATCTTACGTAATTCAGACAATAACAAAGATGGAATCGCAGTTGTGGAGGAGAAACACAAAGAAGTTGATTATGAAAATATAACACATGAATCTTTGTGGAATCTATATTTTTACGGCTCTTTGAATAGATTAGGATCAGGAGCTAGAGTATGGATCTAAAATTTAGAGAATGATCATTCAGAAGGACATGCTTTCAGGTTAAATTTCCAATGCACTAATAACATGGTAGAATATGAAGCATTAGTGCTATGCCTGCAAATCGTAAGAAAACTTGGAGCTAAAAGAGTTTCCATCATGGGAGACTCAAAAATCATCATAAAACAAGTCAAGGGAGAGTACATTGTTAATAACCCTAGACTTAGTGGTTACAACGAAACCATCCTGGACTTAGTAAGATGTTTCCTTGAGACTGACTTTGTTGCTATTCCAAGAAAGTAGAATATGGAAGCCTATAGCTTGGCCACTTTTTCAACACATGCAAGTTACCCTTTTAGCCAAATTATTAGTACACGGCTAAGGTAAGACATAGGCCAACCATGCCTGATAATTTGAAGTATTGGAAAATATTTTCACAAGACTCACAAATTTATGATTTCATGAATTCTGAAGGAGAATTTCAGAACTGTAATATAGATACTGAGTGTACATTAGATTATACCATAAACAATGAAATATATGAAAATGATGTAAATAATATAGAACCAACTAAATTCACTAAATTATAAGTAGAAAAATTAGAAACAGTAGAAATTGAAGAATTAATCAATCATGAATCAGAAGTTTTAAACCTCAAAGACAACATTTTTCCTAAGGGATTAGCCCCGCTAGAAGACCTCTTTGAATCGAATGATGTAGCTAGAAAACCCAAAATGGAGCCTCTAAGGTCAGATATAAAGGAATACAACATAGGAACAAAGGAAAATCCCAAGCGTATCAAGATATCTAAGGCATTACCTCATATGAAAAGTTGAAGTATATTAGCTTGTTTAAAAAACTCCAGGACATCTTTGCCTAGAGTTATGAAGATCCAAAGTCTTATGATACCAACATTATCTAGCATAAGATACCAATTAAAGATAATCAGAATCCATTTAAAGTAAGGCTAAGGAGAATTAACCCTATTCTTATTCCATTAATTGAGAAAGAATTTAAAAGGATATACGATGCTCAAATCATAACACCCATTAGATATTCTAATTGGGTCTCTACTTTAGTCCCCACTAGAAAGAAAACAGGAGAAATCAAATTTTCTGTTGGTTTCAGAAACTTGAACAAAGTATCACTGAAGGATAACTATCCCCTCCCTAAAATGGACCACATTCTATAGAGGGTAGTAGGGTCATCCAGAATTTCATTACTTGATGGATTTTCTGCATACAATCAAATCCTAGTCCAACCTAAAGATCAAGCTAAGACTACATTCACTACTCCCTGGGGAACTTTCATGTATTAGAAAATGCCCTTTGGGTTGATGAATGTTGGAGCAACATTCCAAAGGGCTATGGAAATAGCCTTTGCAAAGAAAATCCATGAAGATTTAGTCATTTACCTAGATGATATCATAGTGTTTTCCAAGTTAGATAATGAACATCTAGATCATCTAAGAAGAGTATTCATAAAATGCAGAAAGTTTGGTATATATTTAAATCCTAAAAAGACATTTTTTGGATTAAAATAAGGAAAACTTCTGGGACACATAATTTCAAAAGAGGGCATTAGAATTGATCCAGCTAGAATAGAAGCGATCTTAAATATTAATCATCCTAGGAGCATTAGATAATTAGAAGCATTTATAGGAAAAATAATTTTTTCTTAGAAGATTCATCCCTAACTTAGCAAAATTAATTAGAGATTTAAATAAAATGTTAAAAAAGGATTCAACACTTAAATGGACAATAAAGTCTAAGAAATATTTTAAAGTAGTCAAAGAAGCCCTTACTAAAACACCTGTCCTCATAAGTCCTAATTTTAACAAATTTTTCATAAATTTTTCATTCACTTCAGAGCACACCATTCCAGCAGTCTTGTTGCAAAAGAATGATGAGGGCCATGAACAACCCATTAATTTTGTCAGTAAAACCTTGAGAGATTCAATGCTAAAGTATAATATCATGGAAAAACAAGCTCTTATTTTATTAAAATCCATAAAATATTTCAAAGTGTATATGATATACTCTCACATAATAGCATATGTTCCAAATTTAGTTGTAAAGGACATTCTAACGCGGAATGGGACTAACGGAAAGAGAGGTAAATGGATTGCCACAATATTAGAATATGACATTGAGATTAAGCCTACAAAATTGATTAAAGGCCAAGGTTTGGCCAAACTCGTGGCTCAATCAAACTGTCAAGCCTTAGACATAAATTTCATTGCTGCCATAGATGATCAGGAAGATATGGTGACTCCACAAATCAGCGAAGCTTTCATAGATTCACCCTAGTATGTAGATCTTATATTTTTTTTACTCAACTTACATCCTCCTCTTCGTTTATCTAGAACTAAAAGTAGATTCTTAAAAATGAAAGTAATGAAATATTGTATCTTAGATAATGTTTTATTTTGGAAAGATCATGGTGGCATTTTTTAAAATTATTTATTAAATATGAAGCTGACAAATTCATGTAGGAATTTCATGCGGGATATTGTTGAGGACACCTATACTGGAAAATAACTGCTAAAAAAATTTTGAGGGTAGGTTTTTATTGGCCCAATATTTTTGCAGATGTTAGGAAGTATGTGACCTCCTGTCACAAATGTCAAATATTTGAAGGGAAGAAGAAAATCTTACCACTACCCCTCAAACCTATCTCAGTAGAAATTCCATTTCAACAATGGGGTTTAGAATTTATTGGTGAAATTCACCCACCCTCCTCTGCCCAACATAAATTGATATTGACAGCCACAGATTAATTTACCAAGTGGATAGAATGAATCCCTTCTAGACAAGCCATAGAATCTGTTATAGGTCAATTTGGGAATCATTCCCAATGACCTGGTTAACTGGGCATCATCTCCAGGACCATTGTATAGGGTCTATCATCCCCTAACATTTCAATTTCTATATGCCCTAAGACAAAGAACAAGACAAATCGATCAAGGAATTTCATCTACAAAGGTTTCCAAGGTTTGAAGTTTATAATATATCATATGAGAACTCACCAATGCTGCCTCTAAAGGGACTAAGTGCATTGCATATGTAGGTAGCCCCATGCAAGGCTGCTCTACAAAGCACTTCCTGACATCTATGGGTGCGTTGGTCACATTGGGAGTGAAATTCTCATTGTTCCGGAATATCCACTTGGCCATTTCCTTCTAGAAGAGTTCACATGTGTCCAACTTCGAATCGATGTGTCCATTTGACATCTACAATATTGGGAACATGTCTTTCCTATTATTGGAAAGTCATTGATTGTAAAACTACCTCAGCTACTCCATAAATTGAGCACAGATCTTAGTGTTTGAGAAGGAAGAATTTGTGTAGAGAAATGCTGGTGGATTTTTCATTGAGGAGATTGATTTGAGTGATAGTTTTCTGGAGATATCTACATTGTGATAAGGTTGGGATGCTGCTGGAAATGGTGATACAAAATCAGTCATTTGGTTGTAACCTCCCCTTCTATCATTAATAAATAATACACCTTACTTTTCCCTATATGCATTTGTATTGGCTTTGATTTTCCATATTGAAAGATCTTAGTTGATGGATATGGTTTATGCTTTACTGATTCAGAAAACTAACTTGAATATACATTTGTATTATTGCTATCTTCTGCTGTTTAGTGTTCATTCTTGCAGGAAATATTTTGCACAACCAGCTAGAATTTGAAGCTACAACGGAAGCAACAAAAGGAATCATTCGGAAGTGCTTGGATTCCAAGTAAGCATCTAATCCATTCTGTGTCTGTTCATAGTTAGGAAAAGTAGTTGTATAGTCTTTAACCTGTTGTTCTAGATTAGCACATGTCTAGGGAAGGGTGTTTTATCCGTAATTCACAATTCTGTCCAACAAATTGGCGACTCCACTGGGGAAATTACTCTTTATCCTAGGTGTTTTAGCCTCTGATTTTCTTTATTTATTCACCGAGTAGTTGTTACTCACAAATATTAGGCTTTTAAAGATCCAAATTTTCAAAAGAAGTGTGTTAAACAGCTGTGTTTTTCCTTTGACACTCCTCCCAACGGACTCTTGGACGATACACATTGCTCTAAATAGCACTGTCTCCCTTTCAGGCTTGCATTGCAAAGCACTGTCTCTCTTTAGAGACTATGTTGCCTCTTGAAGCCATCCAAATTCCCTTGAATTTGTCTTTGCAGTTTGTTTCAGTTTGTTTGCTGATGTGTTTTGAAAAGACTAAGCCTCATATTTACCAATGAATTAATCTACCTCTTCCTCCTTTGAAAGAAAATTTGTTCATTGTTTGTTCAAAACATTTTTCTTTATCATTGGCAAGTTAATTTCAAAGTATTTTTATTTTCGCATTAGATCCATTTGCTTTCGAAAAAGGAAATTTTCATAAATTATTCGTTTCCTGATAGGAGAAATTGTTGTTTCATTCTTCATTTTTACTTCAAAAGAGAAATTGTTGTTTATATTCTTCATTTCTCAAAGGTAAAAGGCATTTTTATTTATTTATTTAGTGCACTTAGTTTCTTTTCTGCATTCATAACATTAAAGGAACTGAAAAGAAAAATATGCATTTGCATGTAGTGGTTGTGTGTTTTGCAAAATGGAACAATTAGGAAATCTACATTTAGTTTTTGTTTTTTGATTTGTTTACTCGCAAATTGATTGCTCTTTCCCTCTAGTAGCTATGGTTTTCATTAAAAAACTAAAAGTGAAAGATCACTTATCATTCTTAGTTGCATTTTAGGAATTTTCCAATACATCATCGTGGTGAACCTTTGAAAGGAAAATTGTTAAGCAAGATCAACATAAAATTAATCTCAATTTACCTAACAAAGCATTGGAACCATAATGATAACATTTATAAGGTCTAGGCTAGAGACATCGTAAAACATAGCAGCTATCATTAACTTATCTACGATACATTCCGAGTGTGATGCCTCACCCCACATACATAAGTATATCGTAGCTCATCCATGTGCTTTCAGGTATATCAGGTAGTCTTACAATACGATAATTATAAAGGGGTGCTTTCACTGTGTGGTTTCACATCAGACAGCGCTAATATAGACTTGGGCCTCCACGTACCTTCGAGTATATTTGGGAGGAAAACTTTTAGGTGCTATCCATCCATAGTGAACCGAGTCGATCGCCTTGTAAATTGTGATGCACCGAACACAACATTTAGGGAGATTTCTTGCCCATACTTATTAGTTTGCCAGGAGGTATTCTGTAGTTCATATTTTCTTGGTAAACCCTTTTTCCTAGCATTACCCTTTTATTTTTTTTTTATTTTTTTGGTTAAAATAAATCATTCATTATGGAAGAAAAAAATCCTTTCCCCCGTCGTTCACATAGACTAGCGTTAAAACCACCTTTACCACCAGAAGTTACTTCTGGTAGGCGAAGGCGATCACAATCTGCCGAATCAAGTAAAATTCATACCTCTGGTGAAACATCATTTTCCCATGAAATAGAGTTAGCTCAAGTTGTTTCTACACATCGCGGTTTGTCTACTATTGTCGAAACAGAGTCTTCATAGCTACTCGTGGTCATGATCCATCTAATCCGTGAGACCATAACTCCTGGACCCGACGTTGTTCAACCAGAAATTGATCCAGATCCTGTCTCGTCTTTGCCAGAACATCTGAATCCTGAATTCGTACAACCGGAAGTTGTTCTTGCCTTGGTCATCCCAAATTGTAGGCACCTTTTCATAAAATTTTCAATCTGGACCCACTCCACACGTTAAAGAACATACATCAAATTGAAACTCATAACCATGTCAAATCATTCTCTTAATCATTAAACAAAAGACTAACCACTAATCTTTAATCATAATCAACTAGCAGCATAATGAAATTCAAGCAACCCAAATCTGTATGAAGACATCATTGACAGACATCAATAATACAACAAAAGATATCAAAAATTTACTTCCGCATACTTCAGCAAAACCCTAGATACCATATGCGCTTTTGCTTAACTGAACGTGTGTATATATGCACTTTTACAGAGACAAACCTATGTATATATTTGAAACTATTACAGGACTTCATAACTCTTCAGAATAAATAATCATCTCAGATCTTACCCTTCACTTCAACAAACATTTGCCAGATCATAGATCTAAATATTTCATAAAGATATCTATCAAATGCATAGACATTTTAGGTCTAGAGATCCTGATCCATCATTGTATTCATAGGTGCATTATTATTTCTGATCTACCACCAAAAAAAACCCATTTCATGCATATATACTTTAGAGTGAAGTATTCATTCAATACCCAAAAAAATGCACCCTTTTCACTATGATCTTCTTCTCCTTATATATATTTAACCTTTCCTAATACCATGAGCCAAAACCACACAAGTGCCGATGGTATTCTTGGACAGAATCAAATAGATGACACCACACTCAATATTGTGGGCTAATACCATGGAAAGGACCCTTGGTTTTATAAAATGAGTGTGTAAGTACATATGCGACTTGGATTCTTTGTACTCACGTGTATACGCGACTTCTCCTCATCAAAACTATGTATATACTAATTATGGATGTATACATGGGTTGTCTTCATAAAACCTATGTATACATTAAGAAATATTAACTTTTTCATTTCTATGTCACTGACTCGAATTCCTTTTTCTACCACATCTGAACTGACCAGTAGATACATCATTTTTACATCTTTAACAAATAGGTTTCTATCAAAAGGCAACCCATAAAGTAGGTTTCCATCAAGGACAACTTCATTGAGTAAGTTTCCATCAAGGACAACATATTACATCCAACAATTTACCCCTTTTGACTTGATGGAAACCATGTTGGTGTTTGATCACTATAATAGATAGATACAATAATCATAAAAAT
Source organism: Pinus albicaulis (assembly GCA_034641835.2). Lineage (NCBI taxonomy): Eukaryota > Viridiplantae > Streptophyta > Pinopsida > Pinales > Pinaceae > Pinus > Pinus albicaulis. The sequence goes on from JAXQQM020073389.1 coordinate 94,432, forward strand.
TATTCAAACACCAAGCTACTCTCCCCCTTTGACATCAAGGGAAAAGGGTAGATCAATACTGAAACAAAGTTTCTGTTTCCTTGTAGAAAGAAGAGCTCTACAGATCTGATGTACACTGTATTGACCATGCTCCCGTTGAGTTCATGCTGAATCTTCAGACATATTTTTCAATGAAGTACATGACTCTATAACTCAACCGAATATGAACATTCCTATCACCAAGGACTCATAAGTATATCAATGATCCAACTAAGTGGAATTACATATTTGACTCAACTACCCAACCAAGTGGGTTTAAAAATTTGAATAACTCCTTACATGACTTAATATAACAATTTTACATCACAAGTCTCAACATGACCTTTTCATCAAATCATAGATATGACTTTGTATACCCAAGGTCAAAATACCTCAAGAGAGAGATCATAATTCAACAACCAACATAATGCCAACATTGCATCATTTTCAGCAAGGCTAATGCTCCCCCTAAACCTGTGCATCATGAACACCTTCACCAACAAATTCATCAAAGCATCTCCATCAAGTAGATAATCAAAATTTAATATCATATCTACATATATAACCAACAGATCAATAAAATTGTAACTGTCAGCATATCGGACAATTTTTCTTGACTCTATCTCATTATTTTACTTATCAGAGAAAAACATATGCAACTATATCCAACAGAAATCGTGTGTATATGCGGCTTTAGTTCATGCAATCCGCATACATAAAGTGAAATATTGGAAACTTCTCATCTCCATCTCCCCATGGACTTATACATTTTGTATCTGTCTTCTATTTTAACATCAGATGCATTGTTATAAATAAATACAACTGGAATTACCAAATCAACCATGGGAATCACCATATATTTCTCCCCCTGTGATGATACATTAATGATTCCTGTAATGTATCTCACCTCACTCTTGCAATCATTATGAGAAGTAAACTTTAGAAAAATATGACTGTATTAGGGTCAATATTCCCTATGTTTTGGACTGGTGCTTCTTATTTTTCCATCTTTTCTTGAAATTTCTTATTGTGTGCTGGAAATTCTCCAATTTCTCATTTTTGTTCATCATACTTAACTTGAAATCAATGGCCTTATTCCCAAATGAGTTATAATATAAATGACATCCATGAAAGCATCATTTCTTTCTTGATCTATGAAATTCTTCAATAACTGGATCCATTTCATTTGGGTAATTACATCATCCATGGTACATGCCATGAGAACTTGGAGATCTTGATCAAAATATTCTTCTTCATTTGACAATATATCATTACATTCATTTGTATAATAAATCCTTCCTTTTTCAAATGTTTCCTTTATCTTGATTTTATTTATAAGGACATTTAGCGACGTAATCAAATCTACGGCAAAGAAAAACACTTAAAAGGAAGCTTAAGTTGGGTCCTTTATATATTCACCTATATTCCTCATAGAATTCACAATATCATCTAATATTAGGAACAAACTTGCACTAGTTTTATCATCATGCATTCTGAAATTTTCATATTGCATTCTAAGAGTTTAAAGTTTGGAACCTTTTTGTTACACCATTTTTTGGTCATCTAACCTTTCATCATTAGATGGACCCAAGTACACCATGTAAGACCAGTTTTACCCCAAGTAAAACTGCTGGCTGTTATCCCAGGCACCACATGTATGTGAGACTCTTCGTTGTATTTTTATCTGGCTCTTGATTATGCCAGCTGTACTCTATGGTTCGGTCCCTTGTTTACTGGACACACTATTCTTTTGTACTTTGTCACGGCGGGCATAGGTATGCCTCCCCCGCCGCCTTCAGCACAGGTACCCTCTCATAAAAAGAGACTTGTTGCACCTGTGAGTCTCGTCTCCTCAGGGTCTAGTCCTTCAGCACACTATCTACCTCACACTTCTCTCTCTGACATCCCCTTTTGTTGTCTAGTGATTGTGTTCTTACAACGTACTTCGGTCATACGATTTGCTCCTGACACTCGCACGCTGGGGGGCAATCTGTTACACCATTTTTTGGTCATCTAACCTTTTATCATTAGATGGACCCAAGTACACCATGTAAGACCGGTTTTACCCTAAGTAAAACTACTTTCACTATGTTAAATTAGGAAACCCCAAAAGGAAATATTAAACAAACCTATATTTGTTTGATTTTCCTCATGGAATAATTAATTAAACCATAATTTAATTATTATTCCCAGTCATGTTTAACCCAAAGACAAAGAAATTAATGAGATAAACCCTTAGTTATCTTATTATTTTCTAGGAATAATTATTTAAATCTTATTTAGATAATATTCCTTGTTAAATATGACCAAATCACCCATCATTAATCAAATAAATCATTATTTATTTGATTATCTCCAAACCACTTCCTCAAAAAGATAAATAAATCATTTATTTATTTATTTTTCACTAATCAAGGGATTTGACCCAAGTCAAACACCCTTTCCCTCCAACAAATATAATAAAATATTCCATAAAGGTGGATCTAGATTTGGTTAACATTATTTTAATCATGCACCAAGATCTAGAATGACCCAATATTTTGTTATAAATAGGAGAGTTTTCCCCATCATTCTTCACCTTTTGTTGCCTATTAGATCACTCTGGATCTATACACTTGGTCTCATTTCTACCATTTTGCTCCCATTGAGCTATACTTTCTGCATTGGGTTTTCTACATCTACAAGAGAGAGAAAGCTTAGATCTGAAGTGCTGAGGACTAAAAAGAACCCATCCCATTGAGGAGATCTGGATACACCTTCTTGTTTCCTCCCAGGTGCCCTGTAATATAAAAATTCATTCAAAAAAAATCGTGTTCTTGTCTTGTCTGTTGGATGCATGGAGCAAACTCTTTACTTAACTGCTTAATGTCTTTCCATTTATAGATCTGTTTGTTGCAGCACTTTAACTACTAATTGCAGATCTGAAGATGTTTTGCAGCCATTATTGCTGTTAGGGCTATTAGTTATGCGTAGCTAAAGTGGTTCTTTTTCGTACACTTCGACGAAGAATCCATACTAACAGCCCTCTTT